>JXCR01144387.1:27196-52457 GCA_002079205.1 Phalaenopsis hybrid cultivar
TATATATATATATATATATATATATATATATATATATATATATATACACGCAGCATACTCAGATTAGTTGGTCCGACATCTGATTGTTAGTTGTAAGTCCCCTCTGGTCTCCGGTTTAATTCCCCCGAGTGTAGGGTCTGTTACTCAAATTCTTAGGCGCATGATGGATGGACGAGGCTCGTATAATAGCCTCCGGCCATTCCTTTGAAATACTAAACAAAAACTATATATATATATATATTAAAGAGAGAGAGGGAGAGGGAGAGGGAGAGGGAGAGAGAGAGACAAAAGAAAAGTGTACGCATATAGACAAACGCGTAGAGACAAGGAGAAAAAACTTCGCTCACGAGTTGCCATGAAAGTATGGCATTTGCACTAAACTAATCAATTTAAACTTTCTTCATATTAATTAATTCCCTACTATTCAAATTTTTATCGGCTCTCCTCGACCTCGACATTGATGGGCCTTCTGAAGCTACTTAAACTCATCCTTTTAAATCAAAGCAACCATTCTTTTATGGTTGGACGTTTGGCTTAAACTCATTAATCAAACATTTTTATATCATGCAGCTTCTACGTTAATTGAGTACAGTGCGAGTCTGAAAGCAAAGTATGATGGTTCATGCAAAAAAACAAATTTTAATCTGCAAAGTCAATGTTTATATAAATCATTTTTAAGACAAATTGAATATATTCTGGCCTGCCATGAAATTTTATTTGAAGATTGCTATCATTATTAAAGTATACATATCCATTATTAACCCAAAGTGGAAACAGACCTTGTAATTAATGGGCTTGGGTCACTGTTAAATGTTATTATGACATAGTAATAGATATATAATTTCATATAAAAATGATATTTAATGAGCAAAGTCAGCATTTATTTAAATATGTTGAGTGCGTAAGTGTTTGGGAAACACGCTCGAGGAATGGAACGGTTTACTGGGAAGTGATTAGAGAGATGGAGAATACAGTAGAGAACGGTAAAAGTGAGTGTAACACTTATTGATGATATGAACCCTTTATTTATAGGCATAGATCTCGGTATTATAAAAATGCATATTGGTCTCATCATTATTAACTTTTGAGAATGATTTTTTGGTAATTACAGAGCTATTAGCATATAATAGAACTGGAGGACCCCTTCGATCGATAATAGTTGGTCGACCGTTAGGGAGTCTTGACTTGATCGATATATAATCCAAAAGAGAGCCTTATATCAATCGTCCTAAGGGCTACTCCACGCCTTGCAGAAAATCTTCTTACACGTTCCGTCGATTCCTCGAACAAGACACATCCCTTGCCAGCATTCAGCTCAAGATAATCGTCAACGGCTATGCCCGATCGTCAGTATCATTCTCCTTAATAGTTTGTTTTTCTTGAGATTTGTGTTGACATATGTATATATTTAGTTCTCCAATTCTCTTGCTCCTCGGAAGCTGCATAGTACAGGAGGGTAGAAGAATATTTTTAACATGTATGAAATAATTAAATGACATTATTGCACAATAAAGGACTTCTCTGGATTTATGTGTACGTACCATTGTAAATAGGCCTTGAGGTAAGGCGGGTTTGGCTATTTCCCTTCTTCTCGTTTCTTTAGTCTTTTGTCTCTTCTTTTTCATGGATGCTACAATGTCTGGTGAGGGAGCACCATCAGCCGACGAGAGCACCCTCCTCAAAGCAATGAGTGATATGCAGGCGAAGGCTCACAACCTTAACGCAAAGAGGAAACCAGCAGACAAGGCTTCTATGGGAGAGTTGAGCAAGAAGAAAATTGTGTAGGGGTCACGAGAGAGGGGAAATAAAGATCAAACTTGATCATCACATTTTTTTGTAGGTCCATCACACAGGGAAGCTGCAGAGGANACGTTCTACTAGGAAGTGATTAGAGAGAGGGGGAATACAGTGGAGAACAGTAAAAGTGAGTGTAACACTTATTTATGATATGAACCCTTTATTTATAGGCATAGATCTCAGTATTATAAAAGTGTAGATTTGTCCTATCATTATTAACTTTTGAGAATGACTTTTTTGGTAATTACAGAGCTATTAGCATATAATGAAACTGGAGGACCCCTTCGATCGATAATAGTTTGTCGACCGTTAGGGGAGTCTTGACTTGATCGATATTTAATCCAAAAGAGAGCCTTATATCTATCGTCCTGAGGGCTAATCCATGCCTTGCAGAAAATCTTCTTACACGTTCCGTCAATTCCTCGAACAAGACACATTCCTTGCCAACATTCAACTCAAGATAGTCGTCAACAGCTATGCCCGATCGTCAGTATCATTCTCCTTAATAGTTTGCTTTTCTTGAGATTTGTGCTGACATATGTTTATATGTATATATTTAGTTCTCCAATTCTCTTGCTCCTCAAAAGCTGCATAGTACAGGAGGGTAGATGAATATTTTTAACATGTATGAAATAATAAAATGACATTACTGCACAATAAAGGACTTCCCTAGATTTATGTGTCCGTACCATTATAAATAGGCCTTGAGGTAAGGAGGGTTTGTGTTAGTTCCTTTCTTCTCGTTTCTTTAGTCTTTTGTCTCTTCTTTTTCATGGATGCTACAATGTCTGGTGAGAGAGCACCATCAGCCGACGAGAGCACCTTCCTCAAAGCAATGAGTGATATGCAGGCGAAGGCTCACAACCTTAACGCAAAGCGGAAACCAACAGACAAGGCTTCCGTGGGAGAGTTGAGCAAGAAGAAAATTGTGCAGGGGTCGCGAGCGAGGGGAAATAAAGNGGTGCAAAGCGGAAACCAGCAGACAAGGCTTCCGTGGGAGAGTTGAGCAAGAAGAAAATTGTGCAGGGGTCGCGAGCGAGGGGAAATAAAGNGAGTTTAGAAGACATACCATCGATCATCTTTCGGGACACCCATTGGAGGTGGACACTCCTACCTAAAGTGGAGGAATGTCCCCAAGGGTCGGGAAGGAGCCGGCCGAAGTTGGGACTCAACCTCAGTTGCAAAAGGGTGGCTTTTCCTTTGTGGGTGGATGATTAGAAGAGATCGGTGATGAGTTTGTCTCTTACGCCACTTATGAATGATGTCGAGTTTTGGGTATGTAGTTTGAANGGAAATAAAGATCAAACTTGATCATCACATTTTTTTGTAGGTCCATCACACAGGGAAGCTGCAGAGAAGTTTGGAAGGCATACCATCGATCATCTTTTGGGACACCCATTGGAGGTGGACACTTCTACCTAAAGTGGAGGAATGTCCCCAAGGGTCGGGAAGGAGCCGACCGAAGTTGGGACTCAACCTCAGTTGCAAAAGGGTGGCCTTTCCTTCGTGGGTGGATGATTGGAAGAGATCGGTGATGAGTTTGTCTCTTACGCCACTTATGAATGATGTCGAGTTTTGGGTATGTAGTTTGAANCGTGGGTGGATGATTGGAAGAGATCAGTGATGAGTTTGTCTCTTACGCCACTTATGAATGATGTCAAGTTTTGGGTATGTAGTTTGAATCATGATTTTTGTTTTCCTTTTGCAATTGCAGGAGCTCTAACGATTGATTCTATTTCCTCAGACACTGACGTCGACCCTAAGGATGATGTGGCCTCTTTGGATTAGGTTAAGAAGATGGGAGTGAATACTGAGGAGCAGGTTACTTTGTAACAAGGGACCATGGAGCAGGAAACCGTGGATTCGAACACTGTAGCCCAAAGGGTAGGGGAAAATCCTCCCTCGGGCGGAGGCAGGAGAGTGGGCGGCCAAGTTCCTCCCTACGCAGCAGCAGAGGAGGCAGCACCTGGGGTCGTCGAATGTATGCCAACTTGCTGAAATGGAGGAGTGCTCTGTGGGATAACAATGATGAAGTTGTTGAGGTATTGGAGCGAGTTGATCAAGTAGAGAAAGAAGTTGTTGNATTTTTGTTTTCCTTTCGCAGTTGCAGGAGCTCTAACGATTGATTCTATTTCCTCAGACATTGACGTCGACCCTAAGGGTGATGTGGCCTCTTTGGATTAGGCTAAGAAGATGGGAGTGAATACTGAGGAGCAGCTTACTTTGTAACAAGGGACCATGGAGCAGGAAACCGTGGATTCGAACACTGTGGCCCAAAGGGTAGGGGAAAATCCTCTCTCAGGCGGAGGCAGGAGAGTGGCGACCAAGTTCCTCCCTACGCAGCAGCAGAGGAGGCAGCACTTGGAGTCGTCGGGTGTATGTCGACTTGCTAAAATGGAGGAGTGCTTTCTTCATCTCATAGTACAACCTCTGTGGGATAACAATGATGAAGTTGTTGAGGTATTGGAGCGAGTTGATCAAGTAGAGAAAGAAGTTGTTGCACTTCATGAGGAACTTGTTAGTTTTCAAGGGAGATGATAGCTGGTCATAGAGAGATGAATCTGTTGTATCATGATCTGTCGATCATTAGAGAGACTTTTGTTGCCCAGCTGAGTGATGGTCAGAATGACTTCTTTAAGCTGGGGTACAAGTTTTTGTACGAGCGACTGTGTCAACGGGGGTTTGTCCTGGATGAAGCCGCAAACAACTGCCTACTTAGGTTTTTCCTCTTTTAGTTGTATCCAAGGGTGTGGTGTGATGCTTTCTTATTTTGAAAATAAATAAATAAATAAAATGTAAATTTTCTATTTTCAATAATGATTGCTTCTTCTCGAGTCCTGTGTGCTTCTTGTCACACCAGTCTTGTCGATGGTGTTTCGCTTTTCCATGTTATATCGCGCGCACGCGAAATAGAGGTTTGTAGACTTTATTTCTTCGTGACTCCTTATTCACCATTATTATTATTATTATTATTATTATTATTATTATTATTATTATTATTATTCCCCCTCTTTTGTGTGTTGTTACGGATCATATGGCATGGAAATACTCTAAAAAATTGTTTGGGTTGATTCCAACATCAGAATTCTCGATTTTCTCTGTAGAAAAAGTGAGGGAGATTCAAAGCCTTTATGTTTTTGATCCTATTATTCAGCTTTAGCCGGTTGCTAGCCATGAGCGAGCGACGTGTCATTTCTTTTCAAATTTAATTTTCTATAAAGATCAATTTAAAATGGGTATTTGTCTACCGCTTGTATTTTCAAACTGTACAGGGTTATTGTTACCCAAGTTCTTCCCAACTATGTGGTTTGCATCTTGACTTTTGTCCTCTTTTGTTGAAGGGTGAAGATCCCTTGGTTGCTCAAATTGTACAACGATTTCTTCTCCTTCCAAATAGGCTGGGACGACTATGTTAAGTTTGTCATCAGTTCCAAGATCCATTTGGTGGGTCTTGAGAATAACATAAAATATTAGAAAGCAAAATTCTTGGTGGGCACTTGTGCTAATGGTTGGGGGATCGGCACCGTTCCGGTGGAAAGTGAGGTGAATAAAGTGGAGACACTTTTGAGTAATCTCAGAGATTATAAGGCATTGATCAAGGATTAGCGTCCCTCTTTATTTTAATACCTCAATCCAGACGTGATAGAGTGGTTTGTTTGAATAGACGATGGTGAGACCATGACTAAAGGGTTATTGGCGCCATTTGACACTCGGGAAGTGGCCAAAGAGAAGGCCACCAAGAAAAGGGCGGCTTCAAAAAAAAATTTAAGGAAAGCTGATCCTTCCTCATTTGGGATAGGCGAGGATTGGTCTGTCCCCATTTGATCGATTGAAGAAGGTACTGATGGTAAATAGATTTTCCTCGTTTTAGTTGTATGTGCATAAGAGTATGTGTTAATATTATTTTGTTTTATTTGAGGGGAGCAACGAGGATGTCCTCGAGACTCGTGGTGTATCAGATTTTAGGATATTTGTTACGACTCCGACTCCGAGTGAGACTTCGTTTATGGGCTTACACAATTGAGTGGAGACAAGTCGCTCTTATCGTCCAATCTCAGTAGGGACCGATTCAGGAGGAGAACCAGAAGATGCTGAGAGGGTAGAAGGTGACGTGCCTTGAAGGCAAGGAAAGGCTTCTATTCCAGAAGTTGAGCTGCCTCCTCTTCCGAGAGGAGGTCCATCCATATGGTCATTTTCTCATGAATGAGAGGCTATTGTTCAGACAAGCAGTCATTACACTCTTCTTGATAGGAATACCAAGCGGAGCCCTTTTAACCCTATGAATGTGAACTATCAGTTGACCTTGATGGAGGTGTTCCGATCTTTCGCCTTTGCAAAGCACCCAAGCATGATGGACATGAGAGATATGTATCAAGCAATCAATCACTATCTTGTTTTTGTATTGGAGGCCTCACATTTTCTAAAGGCACTTTTATATATAGAAAAAGGTAAAAATTGAGAGGGATGCCTCGTGAAAAGAAAAATTGAGGCGAAGGACCACCATGGCTGAGAAAAGGTTGAAGCTGTCTTTGGAGAATAAGGAGTTAAAGGCTCGGGAACATGAGACCCTTCTTAAGGAGCATGTAGAGATGAAAAAGAAGTTCTCCTCTATGATTACTCAGAAAGAGCATGCTGAGGGCATTTTTCGTCAAATTGAGGTTGGTACATCTCTTGCTGTAAAGATATTTGCAAAACATAGACTGGTTGATCCCAAGTGGTGGGACATGAAGGAGTTTGGTACATTGTTATCTGATTTAGATGGTGTAGGACAGGAGTCATCAAATGGGAAGTTGGATGCGTTAAGAGAGCTAAAGAAACTGGGGAAGAGGGTGATGGGGAATCTTCTAATTATGGAGCTGACTGACGATCGCTTTTTTAGTTTTCTTTTGTTTTGATGTTTACACATTCTCGTATGAAAATTTTGTAACTCAATTTTTGTAAACATACTTTAGAATGCAATGTATTAGTGCTTCAAGTTTTTTTTCTTGCACTCCACAACTATTCTACTTTATGGGTAATTTCTTTCTTGTCTTGATTGGTTGGCAAGTGTGTAGATATGCATCCATGTAAATTATGCTTAAGACAATTGTTAGTACACACTTTGTGAAGCTTATCATTGTTGGGTGTTGATAGGTCCATAGGCCTTTCATGGTAGTTAGACACCCCCGCGGAGCTTGTCACTATCGGGTGTTAACTTTGTAAATTTTGCATAAGAAGATCATTTGTACACCCCTCATGGAGTTTGTCACTATCGGATGACAATACATCCCATAGGCCTCTTGCGATAATTGGACATCTCTCATGGAGCTTGTCACTGTTGGGCGTTAACTTTGTAAATTGATTGCAGGGCTATCATTTGCATACTCCTTGTGGCGCTTGTGACTGTCGGGTGCCCTTACGTTCCATAAGCATCTCAGAATCATTGGACACCCCTCACGGAGCTTGTTCCTGCCACGTGTTAACTTTGTAAATTTGAAGCAGGATGATCATTCACACACCCCTTGAGGAGCTTATTATTGTTGGGTGCCAATACGTCCCATAAGTCTCTCATGGTCGTTAGACACCCCTCGTGGATATTGTCACTCTCGGATCTTAACTATGCAAATTTGGTGCAAGACAATCATTTGTGCACCCCTTGTGGAGCTTGTAGTTGTCGGATGTCTATATGTCCAATTGGCCTTTCGCGATCATTAGACACCCCTCATGAAGCTTGTCATTGCAGGATGTTAACGCTTAAAATAGGGCATGGGATGATCGTTCGTGTGCCCCTCGCAGATCTTGTCATTGTCGTGTGTTGATACGTCTCATAGGCCACTTGACTATCTTTGCATGGATTGATAAGTTTTAACCACTCATGAAGCCTATTTTTTGAGCTTAACTGCATCAGTTTCCCAAGTGTACATGTGTCAGTTCCTTGAGTATAACTACATTAGTTCCCCAAGCATAATTGCGTCAATTTTTTGAGTGTAATTGTGTCAGTTTCCCAAGCATAAAAACTATTTTAGAAAGTACTATTAGCAATATTGAATATGTGAAATCTCAAACTTTTAGATGTTATGAAAGTAAAAAGCCCCTTTATTATATTGAGTTTTTGAATGATAAGAAGGGTTATACAAAACAATCATGACACAATTCCCACTATAAGTAGGGATAGCTTTAAGGCAAAAATTTCCTTAGATCATCGCCATTTTCAAGTTTGAAAGATGGCATTTCCTGCGAATGTCTTCGGTTCGTATGCTCCAGATATAGCTCCCTGGTATATGATGTAGGGGTCATTCCAGGTTTGATCCAGCTTCCGATAGCCTGCCCCTTGGTGGCGAGGTTGGCCTTCATCAGCACTAGGTCCCCTGGGGTAAACTTCTCTTAGTGTACATGTTTGTTAAATATTTGGATGTCCTCCACTTAACCTCTTCTTGTGGTAGGGTTGTGTTGGCTCAATTCTCTTAAGCCAAATCATGGGCGAGCTTGACTCCATCATTTGCCATAATCCACTCTCATAAATCCTCCTCGTCAAAAGCTGAGACAGAGAGTACCCTCTGGCTGTAATCATTGTATTTTTCTAGAAAAATGGCTTCCATTCTATGGGACATCATAAAGGGGTATGTCCGGTGGACATGGATGAAGTTGTTTGGATTCCCTACAGTACTGAAGGGATCAGGTATACCCATTCACTCTTAATACTGAAGGGATCAGGTCTACCCATTCACACTTTGCTCCCTCTACCTTATTCTTTAGAAAATTTTAGATGATTTTTTTTTTGCAGTCTCTGCCTGTTTGTTATTTTGAGGGTGATGTAATGAAGCAAATTTGAGGTTGATCCCTTGACTCTTACAAAAATCTTGAACTCATTTTTCGACGAATTGGGTCACATTATCTATAACTATGATGAGAGGTAATCCGTGACGGCAAATCAAGTCAGCCCATATGGAGTTATGGACTACATCTGCCATTTTATATGCCAGAGGCTTTACTTCTACCTACTTGGAGAAATAATCGATTGACACCAGTAAAATCTTCTGCGGTCTTCTCGACGGGGGAAAGGTCCTAGGATGTCTAGTCCCCACTTAGCGAACGACTAAGGACTAATGATTGGGTAAAGTTTTTGGGTCAGTTGATGGTGTAATGGTCCGTATTTCTAACACTGCATACATCTTTTGGAATACACTTCAGTTTCTTTGAACAAGTTATACCAAAACTAACCTTGTCACTAAATTTGTTGAGATAGCGTCTTTCCCCGGAAATGACTCCTACACTTCCCGTCATGAACTTCTCTTAGTATGCCTTCAACCTCATCTTCCCTAATACACTTTAGGTATAAGGACATGGTTGACTTTCTGAAGAGTTTTCCTTTAACTAGTAGATATTGGACAACCTTATGTTTTAATCTCCTATGATCAATGACTTTTCATCGATTTTCCCCGTGCTTAGGTACTGGATGTATGAGCTCATCCAGCTTTTCTCTTCTCTTAATGTTTCTCCATTGCTAGAGGTTCTTCAATTGACGTAGTCTTCTAAGTATTCCTTCTTTTAGATGAAGGCTCTGGAATAGGAGGTCAAAGACCTGAATTTCCTCTTTCTAACATGTTCGATTTTGAAGTTGACAAACTGATCGATCTCTGTATGCACCTTCTATAAGTACTTTGCCATAGTCTCGTCCCTGTTTCAAACTCCTCATTGATCTGGATCATTACGAGTTGTGAGTCGACCTTTACCATTTTGTGGAAAACTCCCATCTCTGAGGCTAGGCGAAGTCCCACAATCAAAGCTTCATATTCCGCTTGTTTATTGTTAATGGAAAATTTACCTCGATTTAGTGGCAGACATTTTCAGTTACGGAGCAACATAAAAAAACTACAAGTCAAGCACTTGATTGGTCGGATGCCCCATCGAGGAATATAGTCCAGGACAATCTGTTGATTGTCAGATCCTCTTTTGCCCCTCTTGGTTTGAAGAATGCAAGGAAATCTGTAGCAGCTTGTGTCTTTATCACAGTCTGATACAGGAGATGTCAGACTCGTTGAGTTCCATGGACCATTTGAGTAGTTGATCGGAATGCTTTGGCCTAATGAGAACATATTTTAATAGGTGATTTGTGATAACTTGTATGGTGCGTATCAAAAATATGGTTGGAGCCTCCATGATGAAATGACCAAGGTGAATTTCAGTTTCTCCATGATTGGATACCAGAGTTTGGTGCCTTTGAAGACCCAACTGGTGTAGTACATTGAGTGCTACTTTCTAAATTCTTCTCTGACCAAGACCGAACTGAAGGCTTCGGGGCCAACCCCGAGGTAAGGATAAAGTTTTTGCTTTGGTTTTAGGCTTTATAAAAGGGGAGGAGAGGCGAGGAGCTGCTTGAGGTTCCTGAAGTCCTCCTCACATTCTGATGTCTAGTTGAAGCATTTGACTCTCCCGAGTACTTTGAAGAATGGGGTGCACTTATCACCCGACTTGGAAATGAACCTACTCAAACTTGCAATCCGATTGGTTAATTTCTATATTTCCTTGGTGTTTTTAGGGGAGGACATATTGAGGAGTGCTTGAATTTTTTTTGGGTTAGCCTTTATACCTTTAGGGCTTAGCAAATATCCCAGAGATTTATCTATCGCGGCCACAAAGGTTCACTTCAGTAGATTTAGTTTATGTTAAATTTATTACGTGTTAGAAATGTTTATTTTTTATCATTAATGTGTTGTTCGGTCAATCGGCTCTTAACTAGTACATCATCAACATAAATCTCAATGTTTCGTCCTTTTATATTAGCAAAATTTACATCCATGAGGCGTTAATAAGTCACCTATGACATATTTAAGTCCAAAGGACATAACATTGTAACAAAAAACTCCCTCAAAAGTAATAAAACATTTTTTCCATGTCAGTTGGGTGCATATTGATCTAATGGTACCTGGAGAATGCATTGATAAAACTTAGGACTGAGTGGTCGACCACCAAATCCACCAGAGCATTAATCCTTAGTAGAGGTTAAGATTCCTTTGGGCAAGCAGAGTTTAGGTTGGTGAAATCTACACACATCCTTCATTTTTCATTGGCTTTCTGCACCATCACTATATTGGAGACCCAAATGGGGGTATTGTACTTCTTGAATGTACCCAGCCTCCTTCAGCTTTCATACGTCCTCTCAGATGAGTCACGATAATGTTATGGCCGAGGTTCTAATCTTTTGCTTCATAGATCAAGCCGATAGATTGGCGCTCACTTTGTGGCACGCAGAATCTCAGTGGTCATCCACATGAAAAAATCTAGATTTTCATGGAGGGTTTGGATCAACAACTCTCTGTAACCTACATCAAAAGTTTCACTTATCAGGAAATATATACCTGGTTCTCCTTTGATTTGAACTTCATGAGTTGTCTCATTGGTCTCAAGGCCACATTCTCTTGTGTTCTAGATGTCTATGGGGTCGTGTTCCATGTTGCTTATGGCTCACAAGTAGCAAACCCAGGATTGTTCCAAGTTACCCCTAACAGTCATAAATTCTTCATCTCTAGGAAAGTTGACAAAAACATGGTAAACAAAGATCACTGTCCTGAAATCATTCAGTAGCAGTCAATTGAATTTAATTTTATATGTTGGGGGTGAATCTATCACGATGAAATGTTCATGAGCATAATTTTTTTCTCATTTTCTCCTCAACTTACTCAGAGCTTGACCACTCCTAGTCCTTCCTTCCTTTTGCTCGAGAATCCATACAAGAGGCCGGTCGGCACAACCATTTGATCGACAGTGAGACTCAATTTTTTGAATACTTGCTTAAATAGTACATTCAAAAAACTCTTTATATCAATGAGAATGCTTCCTACATGATAACTTTTTATTTATCCCCATTTTTGCAATGACGTTGTTATATGAGTTTCCCTTTGGGGGGATACCCTCATCAGTAAAGTAAATAGGTTGATAGCCTTTGGGTTCCCATTAGTGTTGCCTTTCTGAAGAACTCCTTATCCTAAATGTTGTCCACTACTTTTATCATGGGTAACCTCAGTGGTTTTCTGAGGGACTCCGAGATTTCCAAGGGATTCATGGTACAGAGACGATCGGGAGTATAGGGCCTTTGTTTTTCTTCTGTAATCCTCATGACGGTGGGTGTTGTTGTTACTGGAAGGACCTTTACAGTGGGGGCATATGATCGATCTTGCACTTTGTCTGGGAGGCCTTCGGCTATCTTGCGATGACCTCTTCTGGTGCCTTTATTCAGTAGGTTCTACAACATTCTCATAGATGGTGGTGTACTAGTTGGCCTTTCCTAGTAGTTCAGCCAAGCTCTAGCTTGAGGTCGAAACAAAATATCTCCAACCCTACTGCTTATGTTAGTGTGGCCAATTCCATATTGGGCTTCGAGTCCTTGAAGCCCAGAGTTTTGCTTTGGAAGCATTTTATAAACAACTACAAGCTCTTGTTGGCTCCCTACTTCAGTTGCACAGGGACTTTTTAGGTCTATGACACTGGTAAATTGCGATAGGAAGGTCTTATGAACTCCATAAAACAGGTGATTACCTCCACGGACAATCCATTCAACCATCTTAATGCAATTGAGCTCAACATCGTGAAGAAGAGCTTATACTTGAGGACATAAAAAATTTTCAGTAAGCATATGGATGATTTAAAGGATACGAGATGCCATTGGGATCCGAATGTTTTTTATAAGACTCTAAGACTGACAACTTGAACTTCCCTGAAGGTTCAACCCTAGAAACCTATAGGGAGAAGGTGTTTTCTAGCTGCCTTTGTACCTCAGCTTGCACTGGTTGGTTTCTATCCTCCAGGGCGAATTCGGTGTTGTCTTGGTGTAAACCATAGTTGGGCTTTTCCTGAAGGTGGATCACCCACCTTCCATTATTGGTTGGTGATTCCCCATGAGGGGGGTTGAGTGTTCCTTGTCCTGCTGGCTCTTTTCCTAGAACTGGGGTCGATGCTAGGGTTGCAACCGCTCTAAGCAATTCTACAAACTGTCCTAATTTCTGGTTGATGATCTGAGTTCTCAAAATCTTGTAGGCATTGTTACACAAATTCTTCCATAAACTCTTGGTTGCATAATGCTTCTCCGACATTCGTCTAACTGGACTGTCTCTATTGTAGTTGTTGTTAAGCTCCTCTTATTGTTAACGACATGCTTCCACGCTCACCGCATTTTAAAGGATGTTGAATCCAAAAGTACCCAAGGAATAGAACATTCCGCTAGGAAGTGATTAAAGAGAGCGAGCACAGTAGAGAACAGTAACAGAAAGTGTAGCACTTATTCATGATATGAACCCCTTATTTATAGACATAGATCTCAGTATTATAAAAATATATATTGTTCCTCTCATTATTGACTTTTCAGAGGGACTTTTTGGTAATTACATAGTTATTAACATAAAATAAGTATGGGGGACCGATCCAATCGATATTAGCTTGACGATTGTCAGGTAAGCCTTGACTTGATCGATATCTAATCCGAAAGAGTGCCTCTTATCGATCGTCCTGAGGGTTGATCCCGCCTTGTATAAAATCTTCCGACACATTCCATCGATCACTGGAATAAAAAGCCTCCCTTGCCAACATCCAACTCTAGATGGTTGTTAACAGCTATGCCCCGTCGTTAATGTCATCCTTCTAAACCGTTCATCTCCGTTGAGATTCGTGTTGACATATTTTTATATATACAAAATCAATATAAGACAACATGAATATATTCTGACCACTATAAAATTTTATATTGAAGAAACATGTTTTCATCAAAAAGAGAGATTTACATCTATACCACACGATTTTTATATATTTATATATCTCGTATCTAAATTTTCAGATTTATAAGGCTTTGATCTCAAAAATTTATACATGAAAATGAGCTTTGGACACAAGCAATACTTTAAATTATAATTATATTTTTTCTAATTATAATGATGATGATTAATAGATGTATTTTTCAAAAAGACGTCAACAGTAATATCTCGAATTATATAGTTTTCACTAACTCTATTTTATAAAAATTATTGTCATTCAGTTGTTGGAAAAATTATTCCATACGGACACCGCATGCAGAGATGTATGCGGTGTCCGATCCCCACCGTCGATCACCGCAAAAATGTATTTCAGTGAGCCCCACTTTCAATCTTTTTAATTTTTTTTTATTGCTGTGATCGACGGTGGAGATCGAACACCGCATGCAGAGTTGTTGGAAAAATTATTCTATACGGACACCGCATGCAGTGATGTATGCGGTATCCGACCTCCACCGTCGATCACCGCAAAGATGTATTTCAGTGGGCCTCACTTTCAACCTTCTTTAAAAAATTCTATTTTTGATTGCGGTGATCGACGGTAGAGATCAGACACCGCATGCATCTCTGCATGATGTGTCCGTATGGAATAATTTCTCCAATTATCGATTAAAAATTGTTATGAATACGAATAATTATTTTCCCATACTTATACAGATAATATGAATATATGTTTTGTCGCTAGACTAAAAACATTATTTTCTCTAACAAATCTAATGAAAAAAGCCAGCAAAAATTTTTCTTACTTGCTCCTATGTGACCATAGCTTAAAATTTTTATAGCAAATATATGAAGATTATTACTAAGATATATTAAATACTATTCTACTAGTCTAATCCTATAATAAGAAAATAAAATATGTTAGTATATAAATTTTCAAATGGTGGCCCCTTAATAAGCATTTGGGTTTAACCAACGTTGATCTTACTTTAATCATTCATAATCTTTGGCAAGTGTTATTAGACTAATTTATGGATGGGACAAGTGGCTTATTAATTTGTGGCTCCTATTTGTCTCTTTGACAACCATCAAGGATTTTGGGATCCTTGGAAACATTTTTTAATATCTTGAACTTAATTTTGACACTTTTAAAGCACAATTTTCTATCAATTTGTGAAGTTTTGACTTGAGAAGATAAGAAGATAATTGATATGTCACGAGAAAGGACATAATCAAACACGAATATGGATGTATAACTTTTAGAGCTGAGCTTAGAACTATCAAAACTCTAACTTCAATAAATTATAATCAAACTAAATGTCTGTCCTACGTACTCTTAAAGCAACCTTTTCCTAAAGTTTAAACACCTTCAAATGTTGGCTTTGAGACCTCAGACAACGCAAGACTTCGAGTACTTAGGGTTTGGGACTGAGAATATGACGTATGAAAAGAATAAGAACATTAAATGCTAAATTCTTTTTGTAGTCTTTTTATGGTTATGAAGGGACTAGATTTATACCTTAATATCGAGATGAATATATATATATATATATATATATATATATATAAANCTTGTTGGCTCCCTACTTCAGTTGTCACAAAGACTTTTTAGGTTTATGACGCTAGTAAATTGCGATAGGAAGGTCTGATGAACTCCACAAAACAGGTGATTACCTCCACGGACAATCCATTCAACCACCTTAATGCAATTGAGCTCAACATAGTGAAGAAGAGCTTATACTTGAGGACATCAAAAATTTTCAATAAGCATATGGATGATTTAAAGGATGCGAGATGCCATTGGATCCGACTGTTTTTTATAAGGCTCTAAGACTGACATCTTGAACTTCCCTGAAGGTTCAACCTTAGAAACCTATAGGGAGAAGGTGTTTTCTAGCTGCCTTTGTACCTGGGCTTGCACTGGTTGGTTTCTGTCCCCCAGGGTGAATTCGGTGTTGTCTTGGTATAAACCATAGTTGGGCTTTTTCTGAAGGTGGATCACCCACCTTCCATTGTTGGTTTGTGATTCCCTTTGAGGGGTGTTGAGTGTTCCTTGTCGTGCTGGCTCTTTTCCTAGAATTGGGGTTGCTGCTAGGGTGGCAACCTCTCTAAGCAATTCTGCAAACTGTCCTAATTTCTGGTTGATGATCTGAGTTCTCAAAATCTTGTAGGCCTTGTTACACAAATTCTTCCATAAACTCTCGGTTGCATAATGCTTCTCCGACATTCGTTTAATTGGACTGTCTCTGTTGTTGTTGCTAGGCTCCTCTTATTGTTAACGACATGTTTCCACGCTCACCACATTTTAAAGGATGTTGAATCCAAAAGTGCCCAAGGAATAGAACATTCCGCTAGGAAGTGATTAGAGAGAGCGAGCACAGTAGATAACAGTAAAAGAAAGTGTAGCACTTATTCATGATATGAACCCCTTATTTATAGGGATATGTCTCAGTATTATAGAAATATATATTGTTCCTCTCATTATTGACTTTCAGAGAGATTTTTTGATAATTATAGAGTTATTAACATAAAATAAGTATGGGGGACCAATTCGATCGATATTAGCTTGCTGATCGTCAGGTAAGCCTTGACTTGATTGATTTCTAATCCAAAAGAGTGTCTCTTATTGATTGTCCTGAGGGTTGATCCCTGTATTGTGGAAAATCTTCCGGCACGTTCCATCGATCACTCGAGCAAGAAGCCTCCCTTGCCAACATCCAGCTCAAGATAGTCGTTAACAGCTATGCCCCATCGTTAGTGTCATACATCTAAACCGTTCATCTCCCTTGAGATTCGTGCTGACATATTTTTATATATACAAAATTAATATAAGACAACATGAATATATTTTGACTACTATAAAATTTCATATTGAAGAAACATGTTATTATCAAAAAGAGAGATTTACATCTATACCACACGATTTTTATATATTTATATATCTCGTATCTAAATTTTCAGATTTATAAGGCTTTGATCTCATAAATTTATACATGAAAATGAGCTTTGGACACGAATAATACTTTAAATTATAATAATATTTTTTCTAATTATAATGATGATGATTAATAGTTGTATTTTTCAAAAATACGTCAACAGCAATATCTTGAATTATATAGTTTTCACTAGCTCTATTTTATAAAAATTATTGTCATACAGTTGGAAAAATTATTCCATACGGACACCGCATGCATCTTTGCATGAGGTGTCCGTATGGAATAATTTCTACAGTTGTTGATCAAAAATTGTTATGAACAACAATAATTATTTTCCCATATTTATACAGATAATATGAATAAAAATTATTTCATACGGATATCGCATGCAGATGTCCGATCTCCACCGTCGATCACCGCAAAAATGTATTTCAGTGGGCCCCACTTTCAACTTTTTTTTTTTTAAAAAAAATTTTATTGCAGTGATCCACGTTGGAGATCGTACACCGCATGTATCTCTGCATGAGGTGCCCGTATAGAATAATTTCTCCAGTTGTTGATTAAAAAATGTTATGAATAAGAATAATTATTTTCCCATATTTATACAAATNTCTCCCTACTTCAGTTGTCACAGGGACTTTTTAGGTTTATGACACTGGTAAATTGCGATAGGAAGGTCTGATGAACTCCACAAAATAGGTGATTACCTCCACGGAAAATCCATTCAACCACCTTAATGCAATTGAGCTCAACATAGTGAAGAAGAGCTTATAATGAGGACATCAAAAATTTTCAATAAGCATATGGATGATTTAAAGGATGCGAGATGCCATTGGATCCGATTGTTTTTTATAAGGCTCTAAGATTGACATCTTGAACTTCCCTGAAGGTTCAACCCTAGAAACCTATAGGGAGAAGGTGTTTTCTAGCTGCCTTTGTACCCGGGCTTGCACTGGTTGGTTTCTGTCCCGCAGGGAGAATTCGGTGTTGTCTTGGTATAAACCATAGTTGGGCTTTTTCTGAAGGTGGATCACCCACCTTCCATTGTTGGTTTGTGATTCCCTTTGAGGGGTGTTGAGTGTTCCTTGTCGTGCTGGCTCTTTTCCTAGAATTGCTGCTAGGGTAGCAACCTCTCTAAGCAATTCTGCAAACTGTCCTAATTTCTGGTTGATGATCTGAGTTCTCAAAATCTTGTAGGCCTTGTTACACAAATTCTTCCATAAACTCTCGGTTGCATAATGCTTCTCTGACATTCGTTTCATTGGAATGTCTCCGTTGTTGTTGTTAGGCTCCTCTTATTGTTAACGACATGTTTCCACGCTCACCACATTTTAAAGGATGTTGAATCCAAAAGTGCCCAAGGAATAGAAGATTCCGCTAGGAAGTAATTAGAGAGAGCGAGCACAATAGAGAACAGTAAAAGAAAGTGTAGCACTTATTCATGATATGAACCCCTTATTTATAGGCATATGTCTCAGTATTATATAAATATATATTGTTCCTCACATTATTGACTTTTCAGAGAGATTTTTTGGTAATTATAGAGTTATTAACATAAAATAAGTATGGGGGACCAATTCGATCGATATTAGCTTGCCGATCGTCAGGTAAGCCTTGACTTGATTGATTTCTAATCCAAAAGAGTGTCTCTTATTGATCGTCCAGAGGGTTGATCCCCGCATTGTGGAAAATCTTCCGGCACGTTCCATCGATCACTCGAGCAAGAAGCCTCCGTTGCCAACATCCAGCTCAAGATAGTCGTTAACAGCTATGCCCCATCGTTAGTGTCATACTTCTAAACCGTTCATCTCCCTTGAGATTCGTGCTGACATATTTTTATATATACAAAATCAATATAAGACAACATGAATATATTTTGACTACTATAAAATTTCATATTGAAGAAATATGTTATTATCAAAAAGAGAGATTTACATCTATGCCACACAATTTTTATATATTTATATATCTCGTATCTAAATTTTCAGATTTATAAGGCTTTGATCTCATAAATTTACACATGAAAATGAGCTTTGGACACGAATAATACTTTAAATTATAAAAATATTTTTTCTAATTATAATGATGATGATTAATAATTGTATTTTTCAAAAATACGTCAACAATAATATCTTGAATTATATAGTTTTCACTAGTTCTATTTTATCAAAATTATTGTCGTACAGTTGGAAAAATTATTTCATACGGACACCGCATGCTGATCTCAGTGGGCCCCACTTTCAATTTTTTTTCTTAAATATTTTTTTTTATTGTGGTGATCGACGGTGGGGATCGGACACCGCATGCATCTTTGCATGAGGTGTCCGTATGGAATAATTTCTACATAAAAAATTGTTATGAACAACAATAATTATTTTCCCATATTTATACAGATAATATCAATAAAAATTATTCCATACGGACATCGCATGCAGATGTCCGATCTCTACCGTCGATCACCGCAAAAATGTATTTCAGTAGGCCCCACTTTCAACTTTTTTTTTTTAAAAAATTTTTTATTGCAGTGATCGACGGTGGAGATCGTACACCGCATGTATCTCTGCATGAGGTGTCTGTATGGAATAATTTCTCCAGTTGTTGATTAAAAAATGTTATGAATAAGAATAATTATTTTCCCATATTTATACAAATAATATGAATAAATATTTTGTCGCTAGACTAAAAATATTATTTTCTCTAGCAAATCTAATGAAAAAAGGGGAGCAAAAATTTTTCTTACTTGCACCTATGTGACCATAGCTTAAGATTTTTATAGCAAATACATGAAGATTATTATTAAGATATATTAAATACTATTCTACTAGTCTAATCCTATAATAAGAAAATAAAATATGTTGGTATATAAATTTTAGAATGTTGGTCCCTTACTAAGCATTTGAGTTTAGCCAACGTTGATCTTACTTTAATCATTCATAATCTTTGGTAAGTGTTATTAGACTAATTTATGGATGGGACAAGTGGCTTATTAATTTGTGGCTCCAATTTGTCTCTTTGACAACCATCAAGGATTTTGGGNTATCCTATAATAAGAAAATAAAATATGTTGGCATATAAATTTTAAAATGTTGGTCCCTTAATAAGCATTTGAGTTTAACCAACGTTGATCTTACTTTAATCATTCATAATCTTTGGTAAGTGATATTAGACTAATATATGGATGGGACAAGTGGCTTATTAATTTGTGGCTCCAATTTGTCTCTTTGACAACCATCAAGGATTTTGGGATCCTTGGGAACATTTTTTAATATCTTGAACTTAATTTTGACACTTTTAAAGCACAATTTTCTATCAATTTCCAGTTATATTTTTGGATGATAGAAGTTTCGACTTCAGAAGATAAGAAGACAATTGATATGTCACAAGAAAAGACATGATCAAACACGAATTTAGATGTATAACTTTTAGAGCTGAGTTTAGAACCATCTAAACTCTAACTTCAAACTAAATGCGAGTCCTACATACTCTTAATGCAACCTTTTCCTAAAGTTTAAACACTTCAATATCATAAAAATATTCATAAGAAAAAAATCATAAGTGTCACTTCAATCACCTTCAAATGTTGGTTTAGAGACCTTAGACAATGCAAGACTTCGAGTATTTAGGGTTTGGGACTGAGAATACAACGCATGAAAAGAATAAGAGCATTAAATGCTAAATTCTTTTTGTAGTCTTTCTATGGTTATGAAGGAACTAGATTTATACTTTAAAATCAAGATGAACATTTTATATTTTATTGAATCACATACTACTCTTAATGTTAGTTTGATGTAGTGTGAGACATTAATGTAATATAATGTTTAAGCTATTTACAATTATTGATTTAAAGTAGCCAATAATGGACTGCACAATTCTTCAAAAAAATATGCAACCAACTTTTTTTGCATTTTTCACTATATACTCATATCATGAAATTACAATTATTAAAATTTTTTTATGCCGCTTAGAATAAATAAGTTTATAACAAATTAAGGTTTAGTATATTAGAGTGAAAAACCAATACCATAATGTTTCATGCAAGTTAAATGACATATATATATATATATATATATATATANTTTTTTAATTGAGTTGACTTGGCTCTTTATTTACGTAGGAAATGCATGAAATAAAACTTTGAAATTTGTTGAAATGTCTGCAATACACTTTAGCGTGAGAATTTTTTTTTCTCCCCAGCGAAGATGAATCGCGTCCGTTTACCGAATGCAGAGCTGCGTCTGGACTCCTGACGCAATAATTTTTTAGATTTTCGTATTGTTTCTCAAAAATTTTTATGATATGAAGCTGTTTTTTATGATCATGTTATTAAAGTGCTAACTTTTTATGGTCAAACATATAAAAATGAATTAGTTATAAGAAATAGTCTGTTTTTTTTTTTTAAATGAATTTATAATGTCCACAATAATTTAAGATAAATACTTTTATTTCCTCACAATAGCGACCCGGCAGCTAATTAATGATCCATTTGGGGGTGGTTATAGTTTTTTATGAAGGTGTCATTGTTGTGGAGAAGATTAACCTTTTTGAAAGTCATTATGCGTAGTTCAAATATATATATATATATATATATATATAAAAATTAAAANGCCACCAGTAAAATCTTTTGCGGTCTTCTCGATGGGGGAAAGGTCCTAGGATGTCTAGTCCCCACATAGCGAACGACTAAGGACTAATGATTGGGTAAGGTTTTTGGGTCAGTTGATGGTGTAATGGTCTGTATTTCTAACACTGAATACATCTTTGGGAATACACTTTAGCCCTTTGAACAAGTTATGCCAAAACTAAACTTGTCACTAAATTTGTTGAGATAGCTACTTTCTGAATTCTTCTCTGACCAAGACTGAACTGAAGGCTTCGGGGCCAACCCCGAGGTAAGGATAAAGTTTTTGCTTTGGTTTTAGGCTCTATAAAAGGGGAGGAGAGGCGAGGAGCTGCTTGAGGTTTGTCGGCACTATTTTTGGTGTGGGGTTTGCCCGTAAGAAGCTGTCGGTCATCGAAATTGAAATCTCGNGTATCTTGAACTTAATTTTGACACTTTTAAAGCACAATTTTCTATCAAATTCCCGTTATATTTTTCGACTTTAGAAGATAAGAAGACAATTGATATGTCACAAGAAAAGACATGATCAAACACGAATTTGGATGTATAACTTTTAGAGCTGAGTTTAGAACCATCTAAACTCTAACTTCAAACTAAATGCGAGTCCTACATACTCTTAATGCAACCTTTTCCTAAAGTTTAAGCACTTCAATATCATAAAAATATTCATAAGAAAAAAACCATAAGTGTCACTTCAATCACCTTCAAATGTTGGCTTAGAGACCTTAGACAATGCAAGACTTCGAGTATTTAGGGTTTGGGACTGAGAATACAACGCATGAAAAGAATAAGAGCATTAAATGCTAAATTCTTTTTGTAGTCTTTCTATGGTTATGAAGGAACTAGATTTATACTTTAAAATCAAGATGAACATTTTCTTTTTTATTGAATCACATACTACTCTTAATGTTAGTTTGATTTAGTGTGAGACATTAATGTAATATAATGTTTAAGCTATTTAAAATTATTGATTTAATGTAGCCAATAATTGAGTGCACAATTCTTCAAAAGTATATGTAACCAACTTTTTTTGCATTTTTCACTATATACTTATATCATGAAATTACAATTATTTAGTATATTAGAGAGAAAAACCAATACCATAATGTTTCATGCATGTTAAATGACATATATTTTTTTATTTTTTAATTTAGTTAATTTGTCTCTATATTTACGTAGGAAATGCGATGAAAGAAAACTTTGAAATTTGTTGAAATGTCTGCAATACACTTTAGCGTGGGAATTTTTTTTTCTCCCCAGCGAAGATGAATCGCGTCCGTTTACCGGATGCAGAGCTGCGTCTGGACTCCTGACGCAATAATTTTTCTAAATGTTTAGGGTTTACTTGAGACAACTTTCTCAATATTTTACATATTTTTATTGTTTCTCAAAATTTTTTTATGATATGAAGCTGTTTTTTATGATCATGTTATTAAAATGCTAACTTTTTATGGTCAAACATATAAAAATGAATTAGTTATAAGAAATAGTCTGTTTTTTTTTTAAATGAATTTATAATGTCCACAATAATTTAAGATAACTACTTTTATTTCCTCACAATAGTGACCCAAGGACCCCAAGGCAGCTAATTAATGATCCATTTGGGGGTGGTTATAGTTTTTTATGAAGGTGCATTGTTGTGGAGAAGATTAACCTTTTTGAAAGTCATTATGAGTAGTTCAAATATATATATATAGAAAGTCAGACATTATTTTCCTTATGCTGCCATATTTTAATGAAAATTTATATACTACACAATGCTTATGTGCTTACATGTCTAATCTTCAAAATTTTAATTTTTATATTTGTAGCATTTTATCAATGCCTTAATTTTTTTTAAAAAGATTTAGTAGCAATAGTGATTTTATATTGATTGTCATGAATGTAAAAAACAAAATTTAGGTGTTTTGATATGTAAATATGTGTGAAATGAGTATGTTTAAAAATAAAAAATAATGCAATGCCCAAGCCAAGAGAGACCAAAAAATGATCTTGTGAAGGATTCTGAGTTATATGAATCTTGAAGAATTTTGAGGAAGAGACATATTCAAATTAAAGATCAATTGGGCTTCGATTTTGACAAATTTATACTCAAAATGGGTGTCTCGGCTAGACGAGCACAATGACANTTAATTTTTTAAAAAAGATTTAGTAGCAATAGTGATTTTATATTAATTGTTATGAATGTAAAAAACAAAATTTAGGTGTTTTGATATGTAAATATGTGTGAATTGTGTATGTTTGCAATGCCCAAGCTAAGAGAGACCAAAAATGATATTGTGAAGGATTCGAGTTATATGACTCTTGAAGAATTTTGAGGAAGAGACATATTCAAATTAAAGATTAACTGGGCTTCGGTTTTGACAAATTTATACTCAAAATGGGTGTCTCGGCTAGACGAGCCTAATGACAGTGAAAGTGAGCTAATTGGAGTTCAAATCAATATTGATCAAACACTTAAAGACTTTAGTGCATCAATTGGAATATCAAACGATCTTAAAATTTGACATGTTTTAAGTTAAATCAAGCGTCACAAAGAGTGGAATCCAACGAGGTTAAAATCGCTCAATTTTTGTATCGTCAAAACATGTTGAAAAAATTATTTGTGATAAAGGGAATCAATGTGAACGGTATGATGGAGTGTTTTGGAAATTAGTCAGATTTACCAAATTGTCATTCTAAAAAAGTATAAATAAGTCTCATTCTTCTTGTAGGTTTTGTTTGAATGGGTGTTTGAGCTCTGTTCCATTCTACATAAAGCACAAAAACGTAAATGACTTGTTGGGCTATTCAATTTTTTGGAATGTTTTTCCCCACTCAATTGTACTTCAACGACATTTCTTTTCATTTTGAATCACGTATAGGTGCAATAGTGTGGAATGCGGCTTTTAAAAGAACTCTTTTCAATGATAAAGTGTTGTTAGGCGTCAGGCTTTAAAGAGGGGAAGGGGGCAGACAAAAAAATACTGAACTGAGTACTAAAACTTAACTCTTGAAGCCATGATGACTTTCGTTGACCACCAAAGTTTGTCGCTAGCCACTTATGGTCGTCACGACAACTACCAGTAATTTACTACTGCCAACTATAACAATTATAACAACCAACTATAGCTTTTATAGTGAACTGCTACTATTGTAGCCACCAACAATTTTTTTGTAAGCTCATTTTCCCCAATACAAGAGAAGAATGAACCATGTACTTTCAATTTTATAGTGAATTTTGACTAGGAGAGGCTCCATAATTTTTTTTCTTTATAAGATTTTGTCATGTAAGAAATTCATGGTTTTTTTATATGTTTGTCTGTTGGATATTCATGTGGCACTAAGATGTTAAATTATTACTCTAACACCGTGAATTTTCTAGCACTCACCAAGCTTAATTAATTTAAATAGTTCAAGCATAAGCTCGAGCTTACTTTTATGAGTTCGAACCGGCTCATGTTTCTTATTAAAAAAAGAAAATAATATCAATTCAAATTAGTATCATAATAAAGTATCACATATAATGAATAATTAAGAGTTAATTAATAAGCAATTGTTAGATATATAATCTTTTTTAAATATTATTAGATGAAATTATAAATTTTAATATATTTTGAGTATATTTATATTAATTATTTTTAAAATATATTTGCTCTTTAGTTAGCTCCAGAGACACTCATGAAATATGGAGTGGGCCCACATAAGGCTTAGGTCGCTTCACTCACTTTGCACCACTTCTTAGGTCAAATCCTGAATCCTTAGGCAGTGTTTGGTAGCACCCCTTTAATATAATTTAATCATAGATTTAATTTCAATACAGTCAAACACAAAAAAAGTGAGAACGAAACCCAGATTTATGGCACATCCTATTATGTCTTCCTGACAGCTGTTTTGTCTTCTCAACACTCTTCTGTCTTCAAATCTAAATTTCCAAAATCCCACGAAGAAGCATATTTAAAGCTTGTTTGGGGTAGCTGTAGTTGTTTGAAGAAACAACTAAGAAGCTGCTGAAGAAGAAACTGTACTTCAAAGAGCTATAGTAGTTATTACAAAATTTTTTCTCTCGCAAAAGTCAGACAACAAATTTCTAGCGTCCACCATAGGTAGCCAAGTATGGTGAAAAAATGTAACTTACAACTGCAACTTTTTTAATACCGTAAATAAAATATAATTTTGTCTAACAAAAAAAAAAAAAAAAAAAAATAATG
>JXCR01144387.1:67688-89768 GCA_002079205.1 Phalaenopsis hybrid cultivar
TATCATAAATTTTTTATATATAATTATTTTAAATTATTTTATATTTCGAACAATAACGATTCGAACACGAACGAACGCATCACTGTTCGTGTTTGGTTCATTTAACTAACCGAACGAAAAGTATTTGTTCACGTTTGTCACGTCTACTTATCGAACAAATCGAACACAAACTCATTGACGAACCGAACACGAACTGTTCGCGAACAACGAGCTTTTTTGACAGCCCTATCCGACATCCATGATACCACCTTAGTTTGTCATGTGTATGTCATTTCACTTGCGCTTGTCATGCACTATGTGTGCCTATTTTATTTGCATGTGCTTGTCTTGCTGTATCTGAGGCGAGGTGTAATTCCTTCTAGGGTATCCTGATCCCCATACAACCAATCTTGATATCACTTGTATGTGTGTGTGGTCTGTCCCACACTTGCATCTGTATGTCTGACACTTTCGTCACTAGCATGTGTCACCACGTGCGTGACGAATTCTTGCTCATTTTGATGATAGTTTAGGCTATCATATGGACCTGATGTGACTGCTCACACCTTGATAGAGTAGTCATCACTAGAGATCGATCTTCGATAGAGCGATCGCAATACACTTGATCACTTTGCATGTTTGCATGTGCATTATCCAATTGCCTTGACGACAAATCATACTCATTAGTTGAGTGATCCATTGTTAGTCGCGATGCTTTGATAAACATTGCTTGTGAGGACATCTCGGCGAGCAATGCGAAATTTGTGCTAAGATTCTAAGATGCTAATAGTTTTCGCTTAGGCATTTCATTCATTAGGACCTATTTTAAAAGTATAAAAATTTATATTGTTATTACTTATATGCATCTGTTGACCTCATTTTTAGTGAGGTCTTGTTTTCTTCTTAAGGTTTGGGTGTAGCCTTAGGATTCTCTCTTTGATTATCTTAGAGCCTTAGTAACAGACCAACCTCATTTTAGAAGCTCAAACTATTTTTTTACCCTTTTGCAGTTCCACATGTGTGTTCTTGGCCTCTAGCACTTAGGAGTTGAAACCAACATGGGGAAACTCAAAAGGAGTTTATATAAGACTATTAAACTTTAGGATTTCCTTATGCACAATTTGCACATTCACGTGCACAAATTTCGTAGTTTGGACGGTTAACACGTTAAATATTGCAATTCACGTCACCAAAGTCTTTATACATTGCATAATTAATCGAAACCAAAATTAATTTCGAAAACGATCGATCACGGACTCAAAATTTCGATGAAATTGAATTTGACGCATTTTCGACCCGATCGTCGGCGAGGTTGCTCGAACTACCTTAGATGACAAAACGGACCGCACCAGCGCGTCCGGAGCGTCGCAATTACCTCGAAAGGACACCCACTTGGTTGTAGTTTCGTGCACGAGAAAATAACACACAAATTGAGGGATTTTCAATATTAATTAATTAAAAAAAGGATTTTTTTCACTTAAATCTCCAAATCTCTAAGCCAAACTCACACACCCGACTCCTAGACCATTCGTTCCCCTCCTCTTCTTCGGTCAAGCCCGAACTCGCCTCCCTTCCCAATTCTTCCCCGATCTGATGCCCTAGCAGAACCGAACACCTCCTTCCTCGCAAAGTATCGGCTCGAGGCCCCCTCTCCTCGTATGCTTGCCTCTGCCTAAAGCTTCTCTCTGTCGCTACGCACCTTGTGCCACCTACTCCCACGCCTCCGTGACTCCGTCGCTACTTGCCGTTGCAGCCTTGTCGCCACTCCTGCCCATTGCCTTCAAGCTTTAGTTCAGCTCAGGTAGGTATAGGTAACATTTCCTCTCCCTCTTTACCTATAAAAGCTCCATTTGGGGAGGCCTTTCTGGTTGGTCGAAATTCTGGAGAGGGTGGAGGTGCTGCCAAAATTTCATCTAATCTCTTTGGTTGGATTTTTACTGCGCTGTTCGTCCTGTGTGTGTGCTTGAAGTCTTTTGGAATTTTGTAGGTAAAGCTTGAACAAGGTAGTCTCTCCCATTTTCTTTTCTCCTCTATCTCAGGTCCCCTCCAATGCTATTTTTGTTTTGAGTTCATAAAGATGTTGGCTAAAAAAAAGAAGAAGAAGTGGAATATTTTTGGTTGTGCTTGAATCAGGCTTTGTTTCTTTTTTTGCATATGTTGCTCTATGCATCCTTGGACACCATCTTTGTTATATTTGGTATATCTACTTGCATATCTATCAATTTAGACATTTAAGGTTCAGGAGGAATGCTGTTGTTTACGTCTTGCGTTACTGTTTCTATCTCGTGAATATTATTGCTGATCTGCGCATCCCTTTTTTTTTCTTTCTTTCCTCAACTCTACTTATTGACATTGTGGCTGCATATTTTTGTTGGCTAAATATGGAGCTATTCAGGCATGCTTGAGGAGCAGCTGTAAGATCTTTAGGGAGCTCTATTGGGGAGTTAAAACTCTTATCTCCAATTTCCTTGGTCGTTGAGTGAGGCTAGATTTACATGCATACCCCCTCTATATACTGATCTCATGGCATGCTTCACATTAAATCCTTGAATAAATGATTTAAAAGGGAAGTTGCAATATATTTGAAAGGCTAAGATGGATACTGACGTAATTTAAGAATGTTTCGCTTTATATGATCGATAGAGTGCTTATTTGGTTGCAAATCCATGGAATTTCGAAATACATGTGGACTTGTAGTTCTCTTTTGTTGGATAATTTTGTTGGCTGTTTGTGGATTTTGATAACACTGTTTTGAGCCATGTTGTATGGTTCATGATGGCTTGTGTTTATATTTGGCCTGCATATATACTTAGTTTGTACTTAAAATAGCCTTCGAAGAAAATTTTCTTTTGCTTCGCATTCATAGAAGAAAAGCGGTATAGTAGCAGAGGTGACACAGATGGTTATTAAGCATGGTGATCGCATATTCCTTGCTATGGTTATTATACTTTTGGAATATTTATATGCACGCCTCCCAATTCTTAGATATTTACATTTCTAACACCCAAGAAGTAGTGTAGGACTGCAGTTCATCCCATTGTTTATATGTATATCTTTGGAAAACCTCAACATGTTTATATTCATGAAAATAAGAAGTTATACGGGCTGGTTTAGTGAAGATTTGAGATCCATGTGGACTGTTTTCGGTTTCATGGCCTTATTGTTTTTGGAGAAAGTTTAAGTGCTGAACTTGTGATATTTAAATGCAACTGTTTTGTGATGGTTGAGCTAGCTGTTTTGGAATGCTTCGGACATTTGGTTTTTGCGAAGTATTGTTTGGACTCACTGATGTTTTTGGAGGCTTTTATGGTTTGTTTGGGCTGCAATTTGGAGGGTCTTTGAGATGATTTTGTTACAAATATGGCTGTAATTTTGGGCCTTATGGTAGCTCGTTTTGTGCCCTTTGGGGCTGCGGTTTTGGGTATTTTGGTGGCCAAACTAGCTACGGTTTTGAAGTATTGTGAGGGCTATTTTGAATGCAGTTTTGGGCCTGATTTTGGTGGTTTTTGGGCTGCCGGGTTGCCTTGTTTTGGTGAGGTATTGGTTGCGGTTTGGCCTGGTTTTGGGGAGGTTTGGACTGTAATTTTTGGACATTTTATTGGTTGTTTTGGACATGGTTTTGAGGCTGATTTATGGCTGATTTGAACACGATTTTGGGGCTTTTTCTTGGCTCGATCGACTGCAATTTTGGAGCTACCTTTGGGAGGGCTTTTGGCTCGTTTGTTTGGGGTTCAAACATGAGCTCTTTTGGAGAGTTCGAAGAATGTTTAAGGGCTCTTGTTTGCTATTTTGGAAAGTGAGAACGCCAGTTGTGGGAGGGTGAAAATGTTGTTTCTTTTTAGGAAAGTATGAAATTTCAATGGCTTGGACTTATGAAAGCTTGGAAAGTTTTTGAAGCATCGTTTGAGAAGTTTTAAATGAGCCTTTCAACTGGATGTTGAAAACGGTTTTAAATGCAGTTTTGAGGGTCGATCCACCTTTCACCTTTTTTTTTTGCTCTTTCAGGTGGATCAATCTCTTGTCTCTCTCATCCTATTTTTCTTCTTTTCTTTCTAGTTTTTTGGTTTGATTTAAGTGCTTATGTCTAAAACCTAAGCGCAACCGCTATATATGAACCATCATGCAAGACTGTAAGTAGGTCGGTTTCGGGGTTCAAGGGCAACGATGAAAAATACATCTAGGTGTGTGAGAGGTTCTAACATAATCCCGACTCAGTGACTTTGAGAGAATGAGGGATTGACATTACCACATCTGTAATACTTAGAAAAAAGTTACCTCTTGCTTTTACAGACAGTGAGAAGTTTTAGCCTACTAATATGAATGACTCATTAAATTTCTAAGGTATAAAAATTTTTTTAAATAAGAAAAGATATATATTCATATTTAGATAAACAAAAAAAAATCTTTTAAGTGCATGACAAATTAAAATCTCTTCTTTTAAGTGCATGACAAATCAAAAAATTCTTTTAAAAATGAAATCTTTTCTGAATATTTTATAAAAAAATTCATGGGTCCGTCATATGAACTATGTTAGGAGTTACTCTTTTTTGTGATTGTTAAGCCGACTACTTTTTACTTAGTGTTGGATCACACATACATGGTGTTGACTATATTGTTAGGGCCACATGGTCTTGATTTTGAACCAAGGTTCTGATTCTAAGTCCATCTCGTTCCAAGTGCTTATGGTTTCTCTTCGGTGTTCCGTGCATTTTCGACAGTTTCCTTCGGTTATTGTGGGTCACTTCTAGTTTTTCTTCGTGTTTTTCATGGGACGCATTCTCACTTGTTCTTTCATATATAAATGTTTATTTGTCCTGCTAGTTAAACTCCCCACTATACTTGTTGATTTCTACCTTCAACGCTAATCCCATTCACAGGAGCAGCAGACCCTTCATATACACAGATTTATTTTATGTTTATCACATTTTATTTTCTTTGTTATACATTCTACTGCTCTTATGTACTGTACACTTTACTGCAGCTTTCCTTTATTGCATCTCCTACTGTTTTCTTTATGTGTATTATACATTTTAAAATAGAAGAACAATAGTCTGATTTTATAGGAGGTACTCAACAACAGACCACTGACTCAAGAATTGCATGTACATTTAAACTTAACATTGAACCTGAAACTACTACGAAGTAGAGCTTGGAGCTAACATCGTGGGCGACACGACAAGAATGTACGGAAGAACAACTTCGAGAGAATAAACAGATCTACAAAAGAAATTTTTCCGTAGAATTAAATAACAAACCATAAGATTTCGAGGTCGTTTGCCTAGTGCATCTTAAATCCTCACTTTATCTTTAGGTATTTGCATAGTCATGTTGTGCAATCTAAGTCCTAACTCACTTTAGTATCTGAGGTCATCGTCCGATACAACATAAACCCTCATATCTTCCAGGCCATTTGTATGACCGTGTCATACAAATATAATCTCTAAATAATAAAACTAACAAGATGAAATATTAAATAACATCTTCTCAAAATTGAAGTCAAATAATAAGATAGTTTGGGAAGTCACCGAGATTTTCTCCTCAGGATCCGTGACATCTATTTTTCTTTTCTTTGATTCCAGAAATAAATATTCTCATTTGGTTTCTTTCTCCACTTGACTTTTTTATGTCCAACCTCATAAACTCTAAATTTTGAATTCATGAAGATAAATACCTTTGATCATCATCGAGAGTTCTCTTAAGTTACTTAGTCATTTGAGAGGTAATTAACTATAGGGGCTTGCCTCTATAGGAAGCTTTAAGAACCCATGTAATATTAATCATGTCTAATTCTTCATATTAGATAAGAGAACTTGTCGGTCAAAATAAGATGTTTGCAGACCATACGAATGTCATAAATTCTTTAGTTTATTTAATCGAGCCTCACGGATAAGTGATATGTCTATTTCTCGGGATTGACATGTCACTTGTAGTGTTGTACTCGCTTATTTAAACTATCGTCTATATGAGATCGGTTTAGTCTCGTATTTTCAAAATTAAACAATTACTTTTCAAAAATATATATATCATATCAAATCAAATATCTTTTTCTCAATTTAACGACCAACAATATCATATTTTAAAACCTATTTTAAAATTAGTGCATTTATAGCTTAGGCCATATGTAAGTTCAATTGTTTAAAAGCTTTTACTTGCATAAAATCTGTATCTAATGACACCCCTTAGAATTCTTGGATCTTTAGGATGGGGCCGGGGTCGATGATCTCATAAAAAAATTCGCCATCCTTTCACCCACACTTTACACATACTTAGAGGTTTGTGACTATGCCACCTTATTTTTAGATGCTTACTAGACTAGGGCTAGGGTGTAACTAGGTTTTTCATATGTCTTGGTTATTGTTCCTTGGTCTGTGCCCAAGCCAGACATTTTTGCATGTTGTTTTGTGTATTTATCGAGTTTGAGACTTGTACACTAGTGTATTTAAGGGCAATCTTTTGCAGGGTACCATTTCCAACAAGAGAAGAGCTGTCACGATTTACACTAATGTGTTTTCTTCAGTTGTTGTTAAGCTCTCTTCCTACTGGACATTTTCTAATTCAGGTAAGATGAAATAACCCGTACTAACTCTGTTTTGTAGGTCGGGCCTTTCTTTTAGACTTTTACAATGTATTTTTAGAATCCTTAAGAAGAGTTTGTGTCAAAAATTAGTTACAAACATGGGTTACGAGATTCTCGATGTGTAGAACCGTGTGGCTGGGACCAGGAGCAGTTTTCTTGTGTCCCATACTTTAATTCTGAATCTCTGTTGATGTGTAGAACTTATACCCTACATTTATATGCAGAGTTTGACAGTTTTTTTATATTTTCTGAGATATATTGCCGACCCAACGACATTGACCTCCGTTTATTATTTCATTCCTTGACTTTCTCTACTTTCTGCAACGTGTTGCCTTTTTCGCTTTCTTATTGATTTCGGTTTGTCTGGAAATCATGCAAAATTATAGTTTAGGCTCTCTAAGGAGCTAAAATATTTATTTTTAAGAAAATTCTAATAATAAAAATTGATACTAATCAATATTTAGGATTTAAATGTTTTTTAAAATCTGCTTTTATTTTCCTGCATGGTATTTGGGCTGGATGTAAAACGGTTTGCATGACATGACTATATAGAAAGTTATCTCTAATAGGGTCTCCACATTAGGACTTGTGTAGTTAACGACATCATTTTGCTTGTCCTGAGGAGAATCCTTTGTGCTTTTCCGGCCCGCCTGACCAAACATATGATTTCTACTTAGGTGTTTATCTAGCACGCTTAGGGTGTTAGTGGATTTCCCGATCCAAGCAGGGAATAAGTCCTTTCAGGGATCCTTTCGGCTTCATAGCCGGACCTCTCAATTCTTTCCACTCCAGTGTCTTTCTCGCTATTTTGACAAGTATAAGTCCCATATCTACATACTCTACCTACAATGGGTCATATGTGAGTTTTTTCTCTTCAACTTTGGGCTACTCGGATTCCCTTTGGCGATGTAATCCTGGATTGCTGAAAAGAGGTCTCTGGTCGGGTTGGGTCGACTGCCTTCATGACCAGGTAAAATTAGAGTTCTAATAGCTTGTGATGACAGATCCATGATATCCTGACCCACTTATCTCTATTCGATTAGGATTCTTCTACCTTTCTGTTGATATACCTCATTCGAGCCCTGTTATTCCTTTGACATCTCATTGATATCATATCGTAGGCTCTGATTGCGGATAAGTCGTCGCTCGTTTGGGATACGATGATTCACCCTTCACCGTTGTGGCTAGACTAGGTCTGAAAACATAGTGCACACTTTATGAGACGATTTGGTTATTTCATAGGCCTTGTTTGCTGATGAGTCGCCATCCACATGAGACCGTGATAGACTCACTCTATGCCCGTATGGTTCGACGAGAGCTTTGAAAGCATAGAGATCTTCCTGTGAGATAATAATCATTTCACAACCCATTTACAAGTTGCCACTTGAATGTAAGGAGGTTTCCTTTCATCGAGAGTATTCTCCGGCATCTCCAAATATATACGTCCATTTGGAGTTGTTATTGACCCCAGAATAAAAATGTTCTTTTAGTTCTCTGGTTACTTGGGTAGTTTATGTAGGTATTATGTTGTGGATATTTAGCCTAAAGTGTCTCGATCCGATTCTGTTTGGATGTATACTGTTGGTCTATCACACGAGATTTATATCACATAGACTTTTCATGATTCTTTTTAAATTTGTTTGCCTAGTTTTCGTCTTATTTTCTCATTTTCCGATACTTCTCTTCTCTGAATTATTTCAACGGTTTAAGTAAGAGGGCTCTTTGGAAAAGGAAATCCTAAGATGACGATTAGACAAACTGACGACTCCGATTAAAAGGAACCGAAAAAAGGCTTTCAAATAAGAAGATCCAAGAAAACATAGAAATATGGGATGTGTATTTGGGATGATTGAATGAATTTGGATCATTAGAAAAACCCGAAATTATCATTGGCTATCAAAAAATTGAAGCTATACGGTCCAAGGGGCTGCAAAAGGACATGTTGATGGGGATTGGAATTGTTTAGTATTGTACAAAATAAATATTTTCGAACAAGGGAAGTAAATAACCTAACTCTAAGGTAGATTGGTTAGGGTTTTACAAATTTGTGTAGAGAAAGAGACCCATATTAGGCATAATATCACCAAGATATCTTCTTTGAAAAATTGGGAATACGGATCCTACAAAGGTTTTTGGGTCTAAGAACTCCACAATCAATTATAGGAGATGCTCATACCAGATTCAAGATATCACATGGGTATCTGTTTTGGCATGCAACACCTTAGGGCACTTGTACTCCACAACAACTAGGGGAGTTGCCCAGATTGAACTCATGATGCTCATAGAAGAATATGCCTTGGACAAACATTGAGAGACTTGTACTCTTTGATAATTAAAGGGAGATGCTTTACTAGACTCATAGTACCTACAAGGGGTACTAACAACATATTCTTGACTTTAAGGTCATATTTGGTTATGTAGGATCGTTCTTCCAACCACTAGGGAAAACTTATTATGAAGCAACCATAAAAATGAAAGGCTAGGAAGATAGACAACTTGTCTTATATCCTGCATGGATCAATAATGTAATTAGACTCACCTAGGCATATTTTATAATGTGATGCGATAAGTTTTGTATGATGATGCAGATTACAAAAGCGAAGATGCATATGATGGATATGATGTTCTGATCTTATTTGATTATCCGTTTTTATCAACTCCTTTAATTCTTTTCGAATCAGGGAGTTCATTTTCCATTTTATTGATTATATTATAATTTTTGCTAAACTCTTCCACTGTTTAGACCATATTTTATTTATATCTAGGGTCGAGATTTTCTTTGTACATAATTCCACATGATTAATTATCCTTGTCATTTCCAGCATGATACTCTCAGTTAAGGATGGTCATTTTGGCTCCATTTTAGAATTTAGTTTTGTTTTTGAATATGAATTGAATTAAGCGGTGCATGGCTGGCTTGATGGAGAGAGAACCAATAAAGATTTCATAGTTTCATCATATTGAGAATATAAATGGATCCAATCTACCAAAGTCAACGGGAAATTCTAATTTCTAGAAAATCGATTGGCAACTATAGATTTCCTCTTCTCAACTACACTAGGCAAATTGAGGTAAATTTATGTGGGTTTTAGTTGATTTTGTTGTAAGGGTTGATTTTAATGGTCATAAAACTTATATCTATTGAAAGACTCAGGTTCATTTGGGACGGCTTACATCCATTGGGAGATGATTTTTTATTTTAAATATGGGGCTTATTACTGCGATTCGCCATAGGGTTATGGCCTATAAGCTAGTTTTTGCAATGCCCACATGTAGAGCACGACTCAAATATTGGAAGTGGTCCAACCGTGGGTCTTACAGTCTCACCCTCTAAACAAAGCAACCATCTATTATATGTAGAATGTATGAAATTTTATTACTTTTAAAAATTATTTATACATTTATTATTATTATTATTATTTTGACATTTTTTGGGGCAAGAACAATTTTTTAAAGCAAATTGACATACTAGGGACAAGCCTGCATTGATTAGAAGATCAGCATGTTACCCAATCAGAATTTTTGTATAAATTTATATTATTAGTCATGAGCTATGCATTTGGAATTTTCTTGCGCATGGCATAACTTGTAATGATAGAAAGTCAAGAGTAATGGGTTACTTTTGACAAAATCAGAGAGGCCATTTTTCTTTCTATGGCTTGGTATTGGATAACTGGTCATTTCGTCTGCACATTTAGATGTATTTTAGCTCAACCACTACTTAAAGATGACAACTATGAAGCTCAAACATGATGTTCTATTGCTAATCATTGCAATAGCTAATGATGCCCTAGAAAATTATGGTGTTTTTGATTTACCAACCTTTCCTGCTGCACATTTGTGCTGCATTTGTGTATCAAAATAAATAGCTCATTTCTGACAACTGTTTTGGATGGTTTAAGTTTTTTTGGATAATCCTAAGATTATGATTTGTGCTGAACTTTCTTTCAGTGCGGTTGATTTTACATTTTATTCATCTTGTGTTAAGATCAAGTACTAAGATTTGATTAAGAATGAGTGGTTGCTGAATTCAATAATAGTTGCTGAATTCAATGATAGTTGTCAGCCTGTGATTTACATTTGATGTTATAGGTTTAGGCTTATTATTTAACTTTTGAATGACTCAGGATTGTGTTTTTCATTACAACTTAAATGCACAATCCTATGAATCCATTGCTTAGCCGGACCAATCAAGCATGATCTTCTATCGTTTGGTTTTCATTTCAAGATAACAATAACTTCCATTTATCTAGGCTAAAGGTTGCCATAGGGTAGTTTTTTTTAATTAGTATATATATTTTTATTTCTTTTTCAGGTTTGTACAATGCCCATGCCCTTTTTCCTCCATCACATCAAGTTTTGGCCATGGGATTTAATAGGACCTGCAACAATCACCTTGTTGACTATTTGAGAAATGATACGAATGCTTGCACCTCCTCAATAAATGGAGAGAGGTTTCAAGCAGTTCAAAATTATCAAATTTGCAAGATTGCAATGAGGCCGCTGCTTGAGGCCTCTGTCGAACGTCGGCCTTACACAATCATGGATAACGTGAAAAGTTTTCCTTAAGCATGGATTAAAAATAAATGGAAGGTGGGACTTCGGTCTCATCAAATATTGGATGAAAGCAGAGGATTATTTTTCATCTCAATCATATAAAAGATAGATCGGACATTAGGTATTTGTACAATGGCCGTGCTCTTGAGTTGGGCAACCATTGACTTGTTTTCACGAGTTGGCAAGGCCAATGAAACAAGATTAATGAAATTAAATTAACTTTCTCAATTCATTTATATTCTCTATGCTTCCACCGATTAGAAACATACAGATCGCCATCACGAAAGAATTGATGATCCAATCCAAATTAGGTTCGCCAAGTGTTTGTATGGTGCTGGGTAGGCATTTTTGTAGGCAGTGCATTGGGGCGGTGGGTGCTGCTGCCTCTAATGTCTACATGCACTGCGGCAGCAAGTGCAGCTGCTATGCTGTGCTCGTGCAAGGCTGAACCCAAATGCGAAAGCTGGTGAAGCCTATACATTCACTGCGAGACCCTCTTACTTCTGTTACAAACTAACTTGTTGGATCATTTACAGTTCCTAGAGCGAAACCTTCAATATAGCCCCAGTTAACTTTGCCGTTCAAGAAGAATAACCAAGATTATTTTAGTCTAACACATCAATTTCTTAAGCTTGTTGGAATAGACAATCAGAGCTTTGTTTTCCTGATTCTGGCTAGTACTTCTCTCCAGGCCCTGCATTGGTCAAACAGAGCAAGTTCTTGGACTTGTTGGAAGCGATAATCTGAATTCTTTTTTTTTTGGTTCTACTGGCAGTACTCCTCCCTAGACTCCATATTGATGGGAGTTTTTTGCACCATGTTCCATCCTTTTACTTCACCTCCTCCTTGCTCTCTTACACCAGATTGACTCCATGTAAGTTTTGAAAGTTGTATTAATTTACTTTAATATGCGAATGGGAACTATTTCCATCCTTATTCTAATATTCTTGATTTAGAAGCGTTTTTTCTGCTTATTTTTCTAGCCAATCTGGTTATTTACTCCTAGAATTTATCAAGTTCCATTTCCTTCATGTTGAGTATATACCATATTTGGGGCTATTTTTCTAAGATAACTTTTCTTATCCCAGAGCAAAGCAAAATGTCATTGTCTATGCTTGTGACTGCAGTCAAGATGCTCTCGATAAAGCAGGAGAAATGGTTGCTAGTTCCAATTTTCCTTCAATCAAACGTCAATTTTATCCATTTCTTCTTGATTTTTCAGTTAATAGATTTCCAGATTGGTTGTTATGCACTGCTTGTCAAAAGAGTTCACTTGAAAAGCAATCCCTCTTCACGCCAGGTGGTTCTTTTTTTACTTTTTGGTCCCTTGTTTTGTATCTTAATCTTTTGTTTTCGTTGATTATCAAGATCTGCAATCTCTTTTGTTTGTTATTTAGATGCTAGTGGGAAAGCATTTATTAGATTAAATGGGCCATCCTTCCTTGAAGCTAAGTGCTGCATCGGCGGAATGGACTATGTAACCCTGGTGAGTATTATTTTTGTCAATTTTACAAAATATATTTCAAGGCTATCATGTCATCATTGTAAGTTTGATGAAAAGCTATAATGTTTTATCTTTTTGAATTGTGTTTGACGTGACATAGCATATTCTTTATACTGTTAGCTTCAATATCTTACCATGTGAAAGTTCAGATTCGTTGGAGGTTTTCTTGTCCTGAAATATAGTGGTCTGTCTTGCTTGTGCATTTGGAATTGAGGGTAGGTCCTTCGTTATTTTAGGTCCATGTTGAGCAATCAACAACAATTCCTTATTTGCTCTTATCAGAAATGAGTACAATGAAGTATTTTTTTAAATATTGTTCCGAAGAAGCATATTGATTTTGATGATAATAATGGAAAGTGATGTTAATTGACTATGAAAGCTTCATAGGAATAATAGGTTGGGTTTTACTAATTTTTGGGCTACATTTTTGTAAGCATCTGTTTGTGTGTTTGATGAAAAGTAGCTGACATGATATTTCACATCTTGAGGCTAACTAACAATAATATAAAATCGTTGCGCTTAACTTGGGAATTCAAAACAATGAGCGCTTACGTTATATGAAGTAATTAGAAATATGTAAAATCATGAGTTTTTTACCAACAAATTAGAGAAAAACCAAACATTACACCCAAATGCTTACATAATATGAACTATTTAGTTTGTAGATGCCTTGATTTTTATTTTTGGAAACTCTTTTTTATCTTCTTAGCTAAGTATTCTTTGTTTTATTTTCCTCTTTTCCCGCTGTAGTGGTAGGTTTGCAGATGATTAGTCAGCTTGTTATATATTTCCTTTAATAAAGCTTATTCTGACAATTTGCAGAGCATAATATGATGAATATTACGTTCCAAATTTACCACTTTATTTTCTTTTTATTACTCTCAAAAAGTAAGTAAATCATTTTGTTTTAGATGCACGAGTATGTGGTCATACTGCTTTTGACCAACACTAGAACATGTAAATGTCATGTACCATAATCATATAAGTAGAAAGTGAACATTTATTTATTTGTAACTGTATTTTTGTTTGGCCTTGATTTTTCGTAATTTATGGCCCAAATTGTTCCCAAATTAACTGTCTGACTCCGTTCTAGCGCTCCTAGATGATGTTTAAGAAGGGGATTTAGCGGGAAGATGGTTGTGGAATAGCGAGGGAGCGAAAATATGCGAGGTTGATGGTATTTGGAAGGGGTATGAGGCGAAATCTGCTGTCGGACAACATATTCTATGTCAGTTGTTGACTTTTCTAGCTGAAAACAGCAAAGACACCCACGAAACAGTGCAATACGGATATCAAGGAGGTTCACTAGGTATAGACATACTACTTGCAAAAGGAAAATGACACGATGCTTCTTAGGGAAAAATCAGAGATACAATCTCTAAAACGTACAAACAAAATTGAAAGTCTTTCCAAAAAGAAAAATAAACATATAAACAATCTCCTCTACAAAAATAAACCTAGTTAGAAATAATGAAATTAGAAAAAGCTGAAATAGAAAAAGAATCTGGCTGAAATTGGGAACGAGAGGCATCCCATACGGAAATAATCATTCTGTGATCACAGGGGTCTCTCGATTCCGCGATATAGAGAAATCTCACGATGCAGTTATGCTGAGCTCCCACATCATTCTCCTCGACTACGAGGTGCTTCTTGTTCTTCTCTGAGAGAGACTGGATCCCTCTGTTTGATGTTCTTTCTCACAAAACACATGTAGAAATTTCCAAAGTAGCTCCTCACAACCCCTATCTGATCCTTCTTTTGGGATGACATTGCTTAAATGAATTGAAATTTGTTATTCAATTTATTCCAAAGTGTTTTCTAAAAATCAATACAAAATTTCTCATTTTTATGTTGATGCGTTGACATATTGGACCTCCTTAAGTAGTGCTAACCTAGAAGATAGGTTGTAGGTCAGGCAATCTTGAAGTTCACTTAGCTAGGGTTGGCATGTGTATAGTATCAATGCCTTGGACCCACTGTAATCTAGAACAACCAATGCTAATCCTGGTGATGCTTCTCTCACAGGCTCAATCTGAAGGACTCGTTGAATCACCAACATCTCCTTTGTCGGCTGAAGTTGATACTTCTCTCTGACATCATCATTCTCTTTTGTGTCACTGTCATTTCTTAAACTGCTTCCTGCTCAATGGAATAGATCACCTTCTTCTTTGGGCAATCAGACGTAGTCTGCCCAAAATTATGACACTTGAAGCACTTCTTAGTCGGGACAAATTTGAGAGTATATTTTGTCTCCACCTTTTCTCCATTGTGAATTCATTTTTTCTTTGGCGGGGTTGGTTGGGATCTCCATTGGGCACACTTTTGTTGCCTAATCCTGGGGTTGAACTTTGTTTGTATGGTGTGGTGGTCGCCTGATAATATTGTTGTTTCTCCACCGTTAAAGTTAGGGTCTGTACATTGAGTAGGGACTAATATGACTGCAACTGCATCACATTATTGATAAATGACCTCAACTCTCCAATTTATCTTACTTTTGCTTGTTCCACTAGTTCTACCAACTCATATTGTAGTATGAGTAGGTTAAATTGAACTGTGTGCTCTTACATACAAGGTTTTCTCTAGTGCAAATGATGAAATTTTTGTACCATATTCTATCGGTAATGCGGGGGAATGCATTTGAGTTGCATATCTCTTTTTATCTTGGATAATGTGGTGATCTTAATCTTCCCTTCTCGCTATCGATTATATTTTAGTTTCTCCCACCACAAGATATCGTTCTTCTTGGGCTTGATAACCGTTATTTTTTCTCTTTTGTCCTAAGAAACTTCTTTGTACTAATGAATTCACTCCACTATTTAAAGTCATTTAATAAACTCGTCCAAATACATGAGGCCGTCAAAATCGGTAAATCAAAGTTCAACATCCTGACTTTTTTGCTCATATTCAATATCAAATCGACATGACATCGGTTGTTCCTCAGTTAATGCTTAGCTTCTTGGTGAGAGAGATTCACTTCCTCCTCTTGATCAGGCTAATCATCGTGTTGACTATGAGTGACCTTACTATATTATCTTCTCTCAAATGTGACTTGCCTCAGCTGCAGTTGGAAAATTTTTGCTGCATATCTTCCAAAGTTCCTGAACACCTTGCCAAGGGTTTCTCTTTGGCGGTTTGATGTCCTTTTCTTCTTCCGACCAGGCTTTCGACTGATGTAGGATTGCAAATCAAAGATTGGATTTTGAATATTTAAGGTTAGGAGTAGTAATTGCAATAGGAATGATTTGGATGTGCTGAATTTTTTAATTTAAAATTTGGATTGGGGGCTAAAAAGACAAAAAATCTAAGATTTGTCGGACTCTGATATTAGATGACACCTATTTAGGGATCCTAGAAGGTGTAGGAAGTAGATTTAACAATAAGGTGGTTGTGGAATAAAGAGAGAACGAAAATATGCGAGGTCGATGGTATTGGGAAGGTGTATGAGGTGAAATATGTTATTGGACAACTGATTGGACATCTATCTTCGGCTTTGCTGGCTGAAAACAACAGGGTGGCTGAAAACTACAGGCACCCGTGAAAAGGTTCACCATCTATTCCTGCATAAGATACAGACACCACTAGCAAAAGGAAAATTTTATAACTATCTTTATGGTAAAAATCAGATATCCAATCTCTAACACACAAAAAAAAATTAAAAGTCCCTCCAAAGAGAAAAATAAATATATAAATAGTCTCCCTTGGAAAAATAAACCTAATCAGAAATAACTAAATAGGAGAAAGCTCAAAAAGTAAAAGAATCTGACTAAAATTGGGAATGGGATGCTTCTCGAATGAAAATCATCATCCTAGATTGCAGGAGTCTCTCGATTCCACGATACAACGACATTCAGTGATTGCGGATTCACGGGTGCCTTCCCGCAGTTTTTTTGAGCCCCCACATCACTGTCAGACATAGAAATGACCAGACTACTCAACCAAAAGTTGGTGTTGGTTGCCCTGAAATGATGTTAGTTCATTAAGCAGCAGCCTTTCAAAGTTTCTCCGAACTTAGGATTATATTCGATGGAATTAATCAAAAGTTTGTTGTAGTGAGAACTTATACGAGCCAAACAAATCTATATATAGGTTCTCCATAATGCTCCTATATCGGGTTCTTTTCTTGGTTCAGAGTGAGATTTTGTCTCAAGTTCCTTATATTTGATCCGTGGAATTTAAGCATATGCTCCTGAAACATCTTCAATTAGGGAGGAGCTTAGAGATTTAAATTTCTTATCAATACATATAAAAAGAGAATAGTGTCAAAATAATCATCTGATTTTTTATAGGGGGTCATTTTAATCTCAAAATTTAAATCTCAAAATTTATAGAAGTGTCAATTTAATACTATACTCTTCTAATATGCCTGAAATAGTTCCACAAAGGACTATTGCAACACATTTAAAGAGTATGGGACCAATTTGTCACTGTTATAAGCTCGTTGGACTAAAATGGCCCCGTGTAAACAGTTAAGGGACTATTTTGACCCTTTACTCCTTAAGAAAATAACTGAGCTGTTTGAAGATTGACCCTTATTGTCAAATGTGTCCTTCTACTTTTGTTTGAACGGAACTAAGTTGACCTAAATGGAAACTAACAGCTATTCCTTTTTCTATGGATAGATATTCACTCTGTCCGCTATAACATTTCAAAGGATGTCATTTGTTATCGCAGAGTGCATGGCTGTTTTAAAACCTGGTGGTCTGCTTCTGTTCAGGGATTATGGTATGTTTTTTATTGTAGTTTAGGAACAGATCTTGAATTCAAAATTCTTTTCCAGTTTGTTTTCTTTATGTACATATTGTTTTACTTTGATTCTATTTTCATTTAGGGCTTTATGACATGACAATGCTTCGATTTCCACCAGAACAAAGAGTGGGTTTTAGGGAGTACATGCGGTCAGATGGCACACTTTCTTATTTCTTTTCTCTGGATATTGTGAGAAACCTTTTTCTTGGCGCTGGATTTATCGAGGTAGCATATTTATGCATTATTAAGCACATAATTTATGAATTTTTGTGTTCAACTTAATCTTTTGGGCTTTTTGATTCATTAGGTTGTGTCGAGTGCTTGATTTTGGCATGAAAGATATATCATCATATTATAACACGATTGTATCATGCATTCATATTGCATATGTTGATTGCAGAAAGAAGGAATCAACACATTTAAGAAAGTTGACAATGGAGGGAACTTGGAGGGCCATGAAAGTTGTTTGAACAAATTGAAACAATTCATTGTGAGAGATTTTGTGGAAACCGATTCGAGAGATCCGAAGCAAAATGTTGAACAGAAGCATGCAAAACTTAAAAACACAAATAAAACCAAGATTTAATGTGGAAAAATCCAAGAATGGAAAAAATAACAAAGCCACATCACACCAAGAAATCTACTATGAAAAATGAGGAGAATTGTACAAATCATGGTTTAAATAAACACTCGAGGCATTAGCCTCCAGGTGCACTTTGATTCGAGTAGCCGCTTCAGTGACTCAGAGCATGAAACTTGCTGGTGCAGGTGAGTTTTACGCCTTTAGGCGGTAGTGCCTCGAGGCTGTTAAGGCGTCGCTCGAATTAAAATTAGGTATTAAATACCTTGAGTCTTCAAGTGGATTTAGGGTTGGACTTTGTTCTGAGAGCTTTTTATCTTCTTCCACTTCCTTCGACAATCATCGTGACTCGCGAGTGTGAACGTCGAAGTCCTTCCTGAGCTTTTGAGTGTAGTTCAGGCTTCTGCGTTGATGTCCATTTACGAAGTCCAACGTCGAACTCCAACTTGGCGGCATAATCTAAAGGCTTCCTTGTCACTTCTGTGATTTTGATCTTTCGTTGATTTCCCCGAGTTATTGTAAGCCATGTGTTTTTTTTTTCGTGTGACTGAGCTTTCCATTTTAATATTTTTTGGGCATTTACATACATAACAATCGAGACATTATTATTTTGTTATTTAGGGGCAATTTGGTTTGCTGAAAATAAAATGCAATGTAAATTGTTTGCAAAATAATATGAGTGTAATGTTTTTGAAATACTTTCGAGTTGTCTGGTTCACAGTAAAATAAATGTATGATATTTTTTTTTTGTTTGGTTTGAAGTAGATTAAAAATAAAAAGTATTTTAAAACATATTTTTTTATATGATGGTGGTGGGAGAGGGGTGGGAGGGAGGCGACAATAGTGGACTGNGACCTGCGATGGTAGACAACGGGCGGCCTTTGGCGGGCGGCAGTGTGTGGCAACGACTTGCCTATAGCATTTAACATAAAGGTTGTAATTCAAATTCAGCAAAATAGCAAAATTCCGACTTGCCTATAGCATTTTACATAAATAATGTAATTCAAATTCGGCCAAATCGGCCGAATTCTAAATTTAGAAAAATGAATTATGTTGTAAACTTCAAATTCATTCAAATTTTACTTTATATTTGTAACTTTTCATGTCAAACGCATAATTTTCTCAAATCGCTCCAAAATAATTACAGTACACTGCTAATTCACTCAACCAAACAGCCCTAGTACATAGCATTTACTTACATAGTAATTGAGACATTGCTATTTACAAAGTACACACCTTATTTTCATCCATTTTTCTAGTTCTAACGCAAAATTAAAGTTTGTGTGCAAGATTATGATTTTGTCAAGTTTGAACCTTGATGCTTTTTTTTTTTTGGATGTTGTGAATCAATTTTTTCTCAGAGTTCTGGTAATTTCAGATTTTAACGAATTTTAATTAGCATATACATTTTGAAGTTATTAAAGTGTGTGTTTTGAAGGCAAGGTTATGTTTTTCAATTTTATTAAATCCTCAAGATTTGATGAATTTTATCCTTTTATTTCTTGAATCATTTTTATTTGCATTTTTGCATTAAAATGACTTACATGTTTAATCAGTAATGTGAAAGTTAGAAGGCAATGTTATCTTTACATTTTCAATTTAAATGATTGTGTTGCATTAATTTACGTTGCTTATAGTGTGAACAATCTTCTTGATTTAAATTATTGCTTTGTTTGGAGAAACATTTGCACAAGAAAAAAGATTCACTTTAAAAAAAGGAACTTATGTTGAAGTGTCGTGCAAAGAAGGGATATGTTTACTTAAAATATAAATTTTATGACAAGCGAATAACTAGTTGTGTTAAAAGACTTGAGATTACTTGGCTTGCACACATATAATTGTTGGAGCATGTGAGAGTGTTAGATGAAGTAGTATGCCTGGAATTTTTTAAAAATATTCCACTTCAAAAGAAATAATGCAAAAAAATATGGAAGAGATGATTGAGAATAATTAATATTTTGGTTCACAATATAATTGTTCCGATAGTGGAAGTCATTTGTCTTCTTTTGATAGAGGATCTCGAAGACCAAATGGATAGATTTGTTGTAAATATGATTCTTAAATAGTTCCTCTAGCTTTTACAAAAGAACATAGATTTAAAGTATGCTTAGGTATTGCAAGATGTTTTTATGAGAATGAAATTTTATTTTAATATTATTAGGGGTCCTTCATGGCTCAATATGCTTTGTTCTATTGGGAATTGCATGCGAGGGCTACATCTTTCTAGCATGTATGAGGTGCGAACTTGAATGTTGGATGAGGAGATCAAAACTACGATAAGAATGATAGATGAAGTGAAAAAGACTTGGGTTGAGACAGGTGTTACTATAATGTCAGATGGTTGGTCTAANCAGTTTCAATGCCTTGGACCCACGGTAATCTAGAACAACCAATGCTAATCCTGGTGATGTTTCTCTCACAGGCTCAATTTGAAGGACTCGTTGAATCACCAACATCTCCTTTGTCGGCTGAAGTTGATACTTCTCTCTGACATCATCATTCTCTTTTGTGTCACTGTCATTTCTTAAACTGCTTCCTGCTCAATGGAATAGATCACCTTCTTCTTTGGGCAATCAGACATAGTTTGCCCAAAATTATGACACTTGAAGCACTTCTTAGTCGGGACAAATTTGAGAGTATATGTTGTCTCCACCTTTTCTCCATTGTGAACTCATTTTTTCTTTGGCGGGGTTGGTTGGGATCTCCACTGGGCACGCTTTTGTTGCCTAATCCTGGGGTTGAACTTTGTTTGTATGGTGTTGTGGTCGTCTGATAATATTGTTGTTTCTTCACCGTTAAAGTTAGGGTCCGCACATTGAGTAGGGACTAATATGGCTGCAACTGCATCACATTATTGATAAATGACCTCAACTCTCCAATTTATCTTACTTTTGCTTGTTCCACTAGTTCCACCAACTCATATTGTAGTATGAATAAGTTAAATTGAACTGTGTGCTCTTACATACAAGATTTTCTCTAGTGCAAATGATGAAATTTTTTGACTATATTCTATTGGTAATGCGGGGGAATGTATTTGAGTTGCATATCTCTTTTCATTTTGGATTATGTGGTGATCTTACTCTTCCCTTCTCGCTATCAATTATATTTCAGTTTCTCCCACCACAAGATATCGTTCTTTTTGGGCTTGATAACCGGTTTTTTTTCTCTTTTGTCCTGAGAAACTTTTTTGTACTAAAGAATTCGTTCCACTATTTAAAGTCATTTAATAATCTTGTCCAAATACATGAGGCCGCCAAAATCCGGTAAATCAAAGTTCAACGTCCTGACTTTTTTGCTCATATTCAGTGTCAAATCGACACAACATCGGTTTTTAATCAGTTAATGCTTAAGCTTCTTGGTGAGAGGGATTCACTTCCTCCTCTTGATCAGGCTAATCATCGTGTTGACTATGAGTGACCTTACTATATTATCTTCTCTCAAATGCGACTTGCCTCAGCTGCAGTTGGGAAATTTTTGTTGCATATCTTCCAAAGTTCCTGAACACCTTGCAAAGGGTTTCTCTTTGGCGGTTTGATGTCCTTTTCTTCTTCCGACCAGGCTTTCGACTGATGTAGGATTGCAAATCAAAGATTGGATTTTGAATATTTAAGGTTAGGAGTAGTAATTGCGGTAGGAATGATTTGGATGTGGTGAATTTTTTTATTTAAATTTTGGATTGGGGGCTAAAAAGACATAAAAAATCCAAGATTTGTCGGACTCTGATATTAGATGACACCTATTTAGGGATCCTAAAAGTTGTAGGAAGTAGATTTAGCAGTAAGGTGGTTGTGGAATAAAGAGAGAACAAAAATATGCGAGGTCGATGGTATTGGGAAGGTGTATGAGGTGAAATATGTTATTGGACAACTGATTTGACATCTATCTTCAGCTTTTCTGGCTGAAAACAACAAGGTGGCTGAAAACAACAGGCACCCATGAAAAGGTTCACCATCTATTCCTGCATAAGATACAAACACCACTAGCAAAAGGAAAATTTTACAACTATCATTATGGTAGAAATCAGATATACAATCTCTAACACATAAAAAAAATTAAAAGTGTCTCCAAAGAGAAAAATAAACATATAAATAGTCTCCCTTGGAAAAATAAACCTAATCAGAAATAATTAAATAGGAG
>JXCR01144387.1:90315-118398 GCA_002079205.1 Phalaenopsis hybrid cultivar
GACGTTGGAGGCAGGCGGACAACTGCGACAGCAAGCGATCGGGCTACCGGTGGGGGACTTCGACGGCGACGGGCAAAGACGGGCATCTATGACAGCAAGTAGCGGCGACTGCGGACAGCAACGACAACAGGTAGCGGCGGCGGCAACCTCGGGCAGAGACGACCTGCGATGGTAGACAACGGGCGGTCTTTGGCGGGCGACGGTGTGTGGCAACGACTTGCCTATAGCATTTAACATAAAGGATGTAATTCAAATTCAGCCAAATAGCTAAATTCTAAATTCAGCGCCTGTTGTCGCGGGCGGCGGCGGGTGACAACGACTTACCTATAGCATTTTACATAAATGATGTAATTCAAATTCGGTCAAATCGGCCGAATTCTAAATTTAGCAAAATGAATTATGTTGTAAACTTCAAATTCATTCAAATTTTACTTTATATTTGTAACTTTTCATATCAAACACATAATTTTCTCAAATCCCTCCAAAATAATTACAGTACACCGCTAATTCACTCAACCAAACAGCCCTAGTACATAGCATTTACTTACATAGTAATCGAAACATTGCTATTTACAAAGTAAACACCTTATTTTCATCCATTTTTCTAGTTCTAACGCAAAATTAAAGTTTGTATGCAAGATTATGATTTTGTCAAGTTTGAACCTTGATGCATTTTTTTTGGATGTTGTGAATCAAATTTTTCTCAGAGTTCGGGTAATTTCAGATTTTAACAAATTTTAATTATCATATACATTTTGAAGTTATTAAAGTGTATGTTTTGAAGGCAAGGTTATGTTTTTCAATTTTATCAAATTCTCATGATTTGATGAATTTTATCCTTTTATTTATTGAATCATTTTGATTTGCATTTTTGCATTAAAATGACTTACATGTTTAATCAGTAATGTGAAAGTTAGAAGGAAATGTTATCTTTACATTTTCAATTTAAATGATTGTGTTGCATTAATTTACGTTGCTTTTAGTATGAACAATCTTCTTGATTTAAATTATTGCTTTGTTTGGATAAACATTTGCACAAGAAAAAAGATTCACTTTAAAAAATGGAACTTATGTTAAAGTGTCGTGCAAAGAAGGGATACGTTTACTTAAAATATAAATTTTATGACAAGCGAATTATTGGTTGTGTTAAAAGACTTAGAGATCACTTGGCTTGCACACATATAAATGTTGGAGCATGTGAGAGTGCTACATGAAGTAGTATTCTTGGAATTTTTAAAAAATATTCCACTTCAAAAGAAATAATGCAAAAAAATATGGAAGAGATGATTGAGAATAATTAATATTTTGGTTCACAATATAATTGTTCCGATAGTGGAAGTCATTTGTCTTCTTTTGATAGAGGATCTCGAAGACCAAATGGATAGATTTGATGTAAATATGATTCTCAAACAGTTCCTCTAGCTTTTACAAAAGAACATAGATTTAAAATTTCCTCTAGATTCAAACAGTTCTTCTTTTGATATTGCAAGATGTTTTTATGAGAATGAAATTTTATTTTAATATTATTAGGGGTCCTTCATGGATCAATATGCTTTGTTCTATTGGGCATTGCGTGCGAGGGCTACATCTTTCTAGCATGTATGAGGTGCGAACTTGAATGTTGGATGAGGAGATTAGAACTACGACAAGAATGATAGATGAAGTGAAAAAGACTTGGGTTGAGACAGGTGTTACTATAATGTCAGATGGTTGGTTTAAATATCAGACAAATAAGTATTATAAATTTTCTTATTAATAAGTTTTATGGGATGATATTTTTTAAATCAGTTGATGCATCAAACTTTGTAAAAGATGGACTATTGTTATTTAATATGCTTGATGAGGTTTTTGAAGTTGGGGAGACTATAGTTATTCAAGTTGTTACATATAATACAAGTGNCTAAATATCAGACAAAGAAGTATTATAAATTTTCTTTTAATAAATTTTATGGGATGATAATTTTTAAATCAGTTGATGCATCAAACTTTGTAAAAGATGGACTATTGTTATTTAATATGCTTGATGAGGTTTTTGAAGTTGGGGAGACTATAGTTATTCAAGTTGTTACATATTACAAGTGTCTAGAAGGTTGCTGGAAGGATGTTAATGGAAAAAAGAAAACATCTTTACTAGACTCTTTGTGCCGCTCATTTTTTTGATTTAATGCTTGAAAAATTGGGACAATTGTAGCAGCATAAAATTGTTTTCTTAAAGCAAAGACAATGAGTAAATTCACAGATAAAGAACTTATTCGAAGAGCAATTGCAAGATTTGCCACGACCTATTTGACTTTGCAGAGATTTAAAGAGCCGCGACAACCTTTGAAGGCTATGTTTGCTTCTAAAGAATTGGATAAAACTACCTAGACAAAAAATCAGAAGAAAAGCAAGTGAAGACGATTATAATGAGAGATGATTCATTTTGGTGCAGTGTTAGTTATGCTCTGTAGACTTCAACACTTTTTGTTAAAGTATTACGAATGACTGATGTTGAGAGGACTCCTGCCATTGGATTTATTTATAAAGCTATTAACAAAGCATATGGGGAAATAACAAAAGATTTAGGAGGATGAGGATAAGAAACAACTTACAAAAAAAATATATGGAATATCATTGATGACAAATGAGATCATCAGCTCCATCAATATTTATATGTTGTTGTATATTATTTGAATTCTCAATTTCATTATGACAGTTTTTCATATGAATTAAGAAGGTAAGACCTGTTTATATGCATGCATTAATAGAGTTGTCCTTGTGCCCAACTATTTTAAAGTCAACGATCAACTTGAAGATTTTCATATGAGGAATGAAATGTTTGAATTTAGAGTAGCTCAAGCTTGCTACAACACACTCATCTTATAAATTTCATTTATCTATAATTTAAATCTATGACTCTATCATTTACTAATAAAATTATATCTTAATAAGTTAATATATATTGTTACTTTTGTTTAATCTTATGCTAGAACATTTGCGGTCACAATTCAGAGCATTTGTTGGAAAAGTTCTTAGTCTTACTTGTTCAGCGTCTACATATGAGCGTAATTGGAGCATATTCAACCAACTGCATACAAATAGAAGAAATCAATTGACTATAGGTCGAATGAACAAGTTAGTTTATGTTATGTTCAATAAAAAAATGAAAGATAAACACTTATGGCTTAAAAAACATAGAAATGTTGGTAATGAAATATATCCTTTGACTGTTGATGATGTTATATATGATGAATGAATAACACCTAAGGATGCTAAAGGATTTGAAGTTTTAGCTAAAGAAATGACTTTTAATGATGATAATGAAGATATCAATGTTAACATTGAAAGGGGTCAAAGAGATATTGAATTTGAAGCAACTTCTACTTCACAGACATTTAAAAGAAAGAAGCAAAATGGGGTTGGAGCTTCAAAAAATTTTGAAGGTAATGCCATAATTAAAGCATAATTGATTGTTAAGTTGTGTTACTAATTATATTGAATTCATTGTTAATTTGTGTAGGGATTGAAGTAAAAGATGTGGTAATTGAAGAAGAATTTGAAGATGATGCCAACACAAAATTCGAGGATGATAGAGCTATTACATATGATAATTTTTCTGAAGATGATGAAAGTGCTGATAATACCGCTATGGATCCTAATTCTTGTGGCATATTTAAATTCTAAGTTTAATGTTCAACTTTTATATCAATTTTTTTTTAATTTTGTTTTATATTTAGGATATGTGAATACTATATGCAAGTGTTAAGTTTCTCTACATCTTTTGAAACTCAAGAGTACTCTTCTTCCTTACAAAAGAAAAATCGAAATCAAACGCAGCACAAAATTTTCTAGCAAAGCCGAAACTTAAAGCCTCAAACCGCTGAATTTGGTTACTGGAGTTGGGGTGCCACGATAAGGGACAACATAGCTACACCGGGCAGAATGGCATTGACCTCCAGGTGCTGCATCATCAAAGGCTAGGGTTCTTGGATCTGTGTCGGGCGCTGTGACGCTCCTCCAAGGTGTCACATTGTCGGGCGCTCTATTTCAAGAGATGTACTGGGCGCGGTGGCGCGCCTCCTGAGTACTAGGGTGCTAGGTATTGAAAAAGTTGCTGAGGACTGCGCCTCCAAACCCTTACAAGGGGTGACCCCCATACCCCTAGAGCAAACTCACAATCAAGTTTGAACAGTGAAACCAAGATCTTTGAGTGACTAATTGATTGTCAAAATCAGACTCCTGATCATAATAATCTCCCACTTTGAGATTGATTGCAATCAATTTCGCTCAAAATATGTAGTAGCTTCATATTTATGAACAATGGTGTGGCTAATTTCCGGTCTTAAATTTCTTGAACTCCAACAGATGCCAGACATAATTTCAGTTTTTTAACAGTTAACAATTTAGTCAAATTGTATTCCAAATTTCGAGTTGTGTCTATCTTCTCCAAAGATAATTGACTATCTTCTAGGAGTGAACGATTGAAATGATGCCTTAGCTGAATGTGCTTCGTCGATGAATAACACTCATATTTTCACTATGAAACTTTTCATTCTTTTGCTCCTTACCCAGTTTAGTCATAAAGTTCTGTAGTCAAATCTTTTCCTTGCTAGCCCCAGTGATAGCAATATACTCAAATTCTGTATTTGATAGAGAAACAACCATCTATAACTGGAAATCCAACTAATTGTTGTGGTCCTTAAAGTAAAGACATAATATGTTATACTTCTTCTATTATTAACATTTTCCGTCAGATCTGAATTTACATAATCCTTTAGATCAACCTCTGCACTTCCGAAACAAAGTGCTTTGTTGATTGTTCCTCTCAAATATTTGAGAATCCACTTTATCGCCTCTCAACGATATTTCCCTAGATTTTTCAGTTACCCGTCGACTACTACCACTGCATGTGCAATATTTGTTCTTATACATATCATCACATACATTAAACTTCTAACAACTAAGCATACAAGATACTTTTCATTTGTGCTTGCTCTGCTTTAGACATGGGCAATTGTTCCTTAGCCTAAAGTGGCTAGTTATGGGGGTGAAACTTGTTTTACCTCACTCATGTTGAACTTGTGTAGATTGTTTTCAACATATTCTATCTGAGATAAATTTAATACACCTGCAATCTTGTCCCCAGTGATTCTCATTTCGAGGATTTTCTTGTTTGAACTTAGATCCTTTATTTCAAACGCCCTTGATAATTGATCCTTTGAGTTTATGATCTTCTACACATATGCTCTTGCAAATAACATGTCAACCATATATAAAAGAAGCACAATATATCAATTATTAAAATGTTTAATGAAATAAAAATGATTTGTATGACACTTCATGTACTCACTATTTGACATGAACCTGTCAAATTTCATGTATCATTGTCTTTGGATCTGCTTCAAATCATAAAACTCTTCTTTAGTTTGCAACATATCTTCTTTTCTTGTAACTTCATGTCCCCGTGGTTGCACCATATACAGTTCTTCTAATTCACCTTGTAAGAATATTGTCTTCATATCCATTTGTTCCAATGTTGGTCTTCAACTACTACTAATTTTAACACAACTCAACTCTGATAGTTGTCTTCTTCACTATAGAAAAAAAATTTAATAGTCAAGTTCTTTCTTTTGTAGAAATCCATTCACAATAAGTTGTCTTATAGCAGTTTCTACCATCTTATTCGTCTTTCAGCCTAGACTCATTTATTGTGCAATATCTTTCTTTCATCTATCAATTCTAAGATCTAATTTGACATTAATGACTGCATCTCATCATTCATGGCAAACTCCTAATCATTTGAGCCATCAACTTGAGTGGCCTTATCATAGCATTTTGGTTCACTACTATAAAGCAACAATAATTAGTACAGAGATAGCAGTTGTTTGAGGAACTTCATGTGCTTCATCAGATTGAACACCATTCCTTTCTCAATCTTCTTGATCACCTATATCTTCTATCTCTCCATATTTGGAGGGGTCTTCAGAATTAATTTTTGGATAATCCGTGTTTTTTCTGTTCTTGTACATCTTCGTTTCATCGAAATTGACATCCATGCTCCTAATAAATTTTGTATTCTGATAGTCTCAAAATTTGTATTCAAATTCATTTGTGTCGTACTCAATTAAAGTGCGTTTGATAAATTTTGAATCAAGTTTACTCATGGATCATGCATCAACATGAACATATGATGAACAATCAAATAATTTCAGGTGATATATTTACCTATTTGTCACTCCATGCTTCTTGTATTGAAGAATGACAATTTATCAAATAAGCTGCAATGTTCACTGCTTTTGCCCAGAGCTGCTTTGACAAGCCTGCATACAATCTCATACTCCTAACACTTTCCGTGATAATTCTATTCATGCTCTCAACAACGCTATTTTATTGTTGTGCCTTGGAATACTAAACTCATGTCTGATTCTTTTTGAAGCACAATAACTTTTGAATCTTTGATCATGTTAGATACTTCAACCTTACGATTGTCTCATTTTCATACATGGCTTTCTGCTTCTTAAACATATCAAACACATCAGATTTATGTTTTGAGAAATATGATCATACTTCTTGGTGTGATCATCAATGAAAGTCACAAAATATTGAGAATCTCCAATGGGCTAAACTGGAGTAATAACCCATACATTGGTATGCACTAACTCTGGTTTTTTGGACTTCAATTTCTACGCACTTTTATAAAATGTAAACTTCTTTTGCTTTTCATAAACATAATTTTTATAAAAATCTAAGTCTATAAACTTTATAACATGAAGTTTGTTTTTAGAAAGGACTTCATATATTTTTCACTCACATGACCAAGCCTACAGTGTCAGAGACTTGTATGTTACTTCAATGGATTTAGGCATCTCATTGATCACATAGAGGGTACCTTCAATGTTACCTTGAGCTATCATCATTGCCTATTTGGTTACCTTCCACAAATCACTTGTAAAAGCAGTAATATACCCTGACCTTTAGTTTTTTTTTTTTCAAATATAGAACATGTCTTAACTTCATTCCATTTTCAGACTGATCCATTTGACAACCTGATATCAACTTTGCCCTTTTTAAAAATAATGCATGTCTTGTCATCTATTAAATACATCTCCCCTAGATCACCTTAAATGTATTTTTTAACTTCTAATAGTTGTCATACTTGTAGACCAATTGTTGCTCTTGATCTATCGATCTTTCATCTGATTTGGTTCCTCTATCTTTTACTCCTATATGATCAAATATGTCAAACAAAGTACCGAACTCCACTCTTTTAGGACTAGACCTATTTAAAAAAGAACAAATAAATCCCACAATAAAAATGTTTAGCAAGACACAAATTTTTTTCCTAGTCACCACCATGTTTAGTATATGTTTTTCACTTATCAGACCAAACATGTAATCTTATAAATAGCGTTAGCATAAGATGGTTTAACCAACGGATGTGGATTGTAGATTTTGTTGCCTGAGTGAATATGATGGGTGATACCTCAATTTTAGAAAATAAAAAATCATGCAGTAAAGGACAAATTATTAGAATTACTGATGGGTCATTATCCAAAATTGCTAGAATTGGGCATGTTTGTTTTTCAAACAAATTAACTCTCGAATCAATGTTATTCATGTTGGAGCTTGATTATAATCTATAGTTTTAAGGAAGATTTACATCATACCCCTTAATTGTTATGTATTTACATATCTAACATTTAAACTTCAATTTTTGCATATATGCTACTCTACCTATGCATGGAAAAGTATATCTCACTTTTTAAAAAATAAGTGGTAGTTTGATGTGCTATGATAGATTTGGGTGGTATAAATGTTAAAAGTGAAGTTTTGGTGTTAGATTTGTAAAAACATAGGAATCGGGTGGTATGTTTGTGTTGAATCCAAATTTGTTCTTTAGATCATGCCCAAGGAATAGAGTCGGATTCCATGGGAAGGAGAAAGAGGGAGAGAAAGAGAGAAAGACTATCTCATTGGGAGGCAAAGAGAGGCGGTCCTCGGGCTCAACGGCCCTTTTTATTCCACATAGGAGAGGTTACAAGTTGTGGGAGAAGGGGACCTAGCTCCCTACATGAATGGGAGAGAGAGAGAGTCTAAGGACCCCTTTTTACATGCAAGGGGTTTTCTATTTATAGAGAAAGAGATGGGAGAGAGTACTTTTATGCCCCTACTTAAAGGGGAGCAGTGGGGTCCTTTACTTGCTTGGACCCGTCTCTCCAGAGCTTTCCCGTTGGTCTCGTCGGCGTCGAGTGGTCGACCCCTCAGGTAGTTGTTGACGACCGACCCACATGGCAGATTGTATGGGAGTGGACGACCCTCTTTTCTTCACTATGGCCTGCTCATGGTGGCCAACCAAGGTGGCTAGTTGGGTAATGCTATATATGACTAGCCCAAGTGGTCGATTGAGGTTGGCCTACCATGGTGTCCAGCCTAGCTGGCCGGTCGGGTGCTTCTCTATGTGGCCGACTTAAGAGGCCAATTGAGGTTGGCTAGCCATGGTGGTTGGTTGATTAAGGTGGCTAGCAGACTGAGGTGACCGACCAGATGCTTCTCCATGTGGCTGGCTCCTTTTCCATGGCCTACCCCTTTTAGGATGTTGAATTCAAATCTGTTCTTTGGAGTGCTCAAGGAATAGAGCCAAAATAAAAAGAGGGGGAGAGAAGGAGAGAGAGGCCCCGTCAGGGGGCAAAGAGTGGTGGTCCTTGTGCTCGACGACCCCTTTTATTCCACACGAGAGGTTACAATGTGAGAGAGAAGGGGAGCAAGCTCCCTACATGAGAGAGAGAGAGAGCCTAAGGGACCCTATCCTATTTTTACATGCAAGAGATTCTCTATTTATTGAGAAAGAGGGAAGAGATTATTTTTATTCCTCTGCTTAAAGGGGAGTAGTGAGGGGTCTTTTCCTTGCTTGGACCGGTCTTTTTGGACCTTTTATGTTGGTCTCGTTGGCGCCGAATGGTCGACCCAGGTAGTTGTTGACGACCGGCCCACATGGCAGATTACTTAATATTAAATATTTTACTTTATCTTTGCGCTGTACTTATTGATTTTATCTTTAACTTTAATTTATCCATAGGAGTGAAATATTTATCTTTATTAAGTTTTCTTTCTTATTTTTTAATGAAAAATAGGTAAAGTATTAGAGAATGTGCTTATCTCTTTTTGTTTTCTTGTACGGGGAGAAAATATTACATCCGGAGTTCGAACGTAGTTTTGCGTCTGGACTCCAATAAAACCTCACCATCTATAAGATTCACTAAATGCAGTCAACTTCCTTGCAGTTGACTACTCCTGTTCTCTTTTGTTTGTGCGTTCTGACCATTTTTTTGCATTTCCATAAGGTTTACTAATGCAGCTCAAAGAGAATGTAGAATTCATATCAGATGTAATTAGATCTACCAAATTCTAGCTAGATCTTAATCTTCTGCATTGTTCTCTCAACGGTGCTAAGCGGTGATTGGACACTTTTGATTTTGCTTTTTATTTTTTATTCTTATTTAGTTTTGTTTATGTTTTTACTTGAAAGAAAATATATTTGGTAAGTTGTAACATGTTTAGTTGTTTTTAAAAAATACTCAAAATAACTTTTAGATGTTTTATGTGCATTTAAAATCAAGCTAATTTATTTTTGAAAATAAAAGATAAAAACATACCAAAAAAAAAAAAGGTAAGACAAACATGATTTTAGAATAAAAGCAAAAACTAAAACAAAAAAACAAAAAATAAAAGTGATCCCAAACATGCCCTATGTTGATAGCCATGTTTGCTTTTTGTGCTTTCAGTTGGAGCTTGAATACTGTTGTGTGCTCTCCGTGAATCATCGGAGTGGTAAGAAGATGAAGAGGGTCTGGGTGCATGGCAAATTCCAGAAGCCCATTGTTGGTTCGTCATGATAGTCTAAGGTATTCTGCTATATGAGAAACATTTTATGGGCCGATTGCATGGATGATTTGTTTTTTTTTTTCCGTCAAATTTTTTGAAGAATAATGCAGTGGATGTTAGAGAAGGAGGCTATGAAAGCCGGAGAAAAATTGCAGATGTGCAAGGTCTTTTGTGTTATCCACTTAAAGAAATGAGTATTTTTCTGGTTTTGTGCATTTAACTGATTTGCATCCCTTATATTGTTTATTTATTGGAATGAGTATTTGCCTGTTGAAGTGTAGTTTATTAACCATTTATGTTTTCATTTTACACTAATCCCTTTGCAGGGGATAGTTTCTTGCGCTCTTCTTTTGTAATATCAGAATGTAATATTTTTGAGCATTTACATTGTAAATGATGAATGATGTGACAGTTCTAAGATATGCACCTAAGGCACGAAATTTGAGATCTAATATCTTGTTGAAATTGCATGTATTTTAGTGACTAATATCGAGTCTTAATTAAGGTTTGACAACACCAAGACAAGAAAGGTTGTTCAGTGTTATCTTGAAAAAATATTAAATAAGGGCTTATGTAGGATTTTTTTTCATTTTTTTTTGTTTTTGTTTTTAAAAACATGTTTTTTAATGCATTTTTATATGTTTTTTATTTTTTTTTTAATTTTAGAAGTAAATTAACTTGTTTAAAAACATTCAAAATAAATATTAGATGTTTTAAGTGTTTTTAGAAACAATTATCTAAACATGTTTTATTTCAAATCAAAATATAAATAAAAAGTGATCCCAAATGGCCCTGATTTTAAAAAACTAGTTAGAAAACTTATAGTCAATGAATCACATGTACTATATATTGAATCAAAGTGTGAAGTTGGGTAGCCTGATGTTGCATTAACAGAAAAAGGTAGTTACCTTGTTAATTATGATTTCTTAAAGTGTATTAAATAATGGAAACAATGTATTTGATAAATTAAGGCATTTCATTTGCCCTCTCATGATGATAGAATTGAGGCATGAATATGTCTTACATTTGAACCTAAAAATCAATATTTTAGTCGTCAAAGGCGTGTCCGATAGAATTTTACTAAAAGAAATGACAAGCAGAATCCAATCAAACTCACTGGTCATATTTTGCTCGCCCAATCTATTCCTTGGTACTGTGAAATAAGAGTCTAGGTCAATGTTACAATAACGAAATATGAAAAAATTAATTTAAAAATAAACTGACACCTGATATCTGCCACTTAATATGTCATGTTATAGTTTGATAAACATGCTATATCCATTATTTCTTCCACCTTTGATGAGCTGCATTACTCGCCTTCTTTTGATATTTTCTTTTAGGGACATTTACATACATACCAACCAGTTCCTATTTATTTACATATCCAACATCTATATTCTGTTTTTTACATTTATACCATCCTAATCTTTCGTAACACAGCAAAGCTACCAATATTTTAACTTTTAAAATGTGAAATATGCCTTTTCACGCATACGGAAGATGGTATGCATGTAAAAATTGAAGTTTAGGTGTTGATATATAAATGCTGGGAATTGAGCGGTATATATGTAAATCTTCCTTTTGTAACTTCTCCTTAGTTTCCATTTCAGCGAAGCGGTGCACCATGCTAACTGCAAGCATCAAGGTAGTTCGAGCTAAAGCCCCCGACAACCTCCAAAATGATCAAAACCAGGTGCAGCACTTGAACTTTCTTCTTGGTACCCATAAAACTAATATTTTGCATNCAATCTTTCGTAACACACCAAAGCTACCAAGATTTTAACTTTTAAAATGTGAAATATGCCTTTTCACGTATACGGAAGATGGTATGCATGTAAAAATTGAAGTTTAGGTGTTGATATGTAAATGCTGGGAATTGAGTGGTATATATGTAAATCTTCCTTTTGTAACTTCTCCTTAGTTTCCAATTCAGCGAAGTGGTGCACCATGCTAACTGCAAGCATCAAGGTAGTTCGAGCTAAAGCCCCCGACAGTCTCCAAAATGATCAAAACCAGGTGCAGCACTTGAACTTTCTTCTTGGTACCCATAAAACTAATATTTTGCATTTTCAAACAAGAACTGAATCTACCAATGAACTTTCAGCAGCCACTAGATCAACTGTTTTTGCATCATTTGATGATTTTGACTCTTTGTAGTATTGTTTGTGGTTTTCTCAACCCTTTTGCCCTTTAGCAGAGCTTTCGTTTGTCTTTTAGAGAAGAAAGAGACTTATAAACACCTCACCCACAATCATATTTAAAAAATAGCTTGGAATCATGGACTTCTTCTCATCTTGCTTCGTGCTTCNACAAGAACTGAATCTACCAATGAACTTTCAGCAGCCACTAGATCAACTGTTTTTGCATCATTTGATGATTTTGACTCTTTGTAGTATTGTTTGTGGTTTTCTTAACCCTTTTGCCCTTTAGCAGAGCCTTCGTTTGTCTTTTAGAGAAGAAAGAGACTTATAGACACCTCACCCACAATCATATTTAAAAAATAGCTTGGAATCATGGACTTCTTCTCATCTTGCTTCGTGCTTCCCCACTAAAATTGGATTATGATTTGTAAACAGTGATGTTTCAAGTTTACATAGAAATATTCATACATAGAACAAGATGAAATTGTTACATGATTGTTGTAGGGAAAATAAGATAATTGCATAAATCAAATTAAGTGGGTCCAGGTTTTGCAGTTTGGGCAGGGATACAACATGAAAGACATGGTGGATTATTGCAAATTTGTTTCAACTTCATCTTTTTCTTTCATGTAAGTTAAAAAAAGGTCTATTTTCATAGAAGTTTGCAAAACAAATATAAATTTTTCCTTTGATGACTATTCAGCCTGAAATATCTATAGGTCTTTGACATGCCTGGCTTTTTTGCCTGTGAGAGTTTTCCATAGATGAAAGAGAAAGGCAGATTTACATGCATACCACACAATTCTTGTCTATTTGCAAATCTAACACCCAAAATTTGATATTTACACTTATAACATTGTGGTGTCATAAGCCTATATTTCACTTTTAAAATGATAGTGATAGTAGTATTTTTTTTTTGTGTGATTTTAAAGATTTAAGTGAGATGTATGTAAATATGAATATTTTGGTGTTTAAGATATGTAAATGCATGAGAATTGTGTGGTATGTCTGTAAATGTCCCTAGAAAAAGCTTATTTTGTGATTTTTAAAAGTAATAGATTTTATTTTTAGGGACATTTACATTCATACCACCCAATTTCTATGAATTTACATTGATCATTGAGCTTTTGGTCGCTATAATTGGCAAGGATATGTTGCCATGTAAAGTTTATTATATAAATGACCATTACTAGGCAAAATCACGTAGGCGCATTTACATAAATACCACCCAATTCTTATATATTTACATATCTAGGACTGAAACTTTCATATTATGTACATAAAGCTCAGATCTTTTGATAAATCTTCTTAACGCTCCATAGATTTAGCATTTTCATAAGAGAAATTAGTTGTTTAGGCTTTCAGTATAAAGAAAATCATCTCTGATTTGTCAAATTAACGACAATTGTATTAGTTTTTAGCGTGAAAGATTAATAATTATCTATCTTGAGCATGTACATTTTGTACGGGCTTGTGCTAGTTCTATACTTATTTTTAGAAGTACAAATCATGCAAATAGGGCTATCAAAACAGCTCGTTCGCGAACACCTCGTGTTTGGCTCGTTAAGAAGCTCGTGTTCGGCCGAGCTCGTGTTCGGCCGAACACGAATAACACGAACAAATATTTGTTTGTTTGTGTTCGGCTGGTTTTAGCTTGAAATACTACTAATCAATTATATATATATATATATATATATATATATATATATATACTTGATGNCTACTTGATTAGGGTTGTCAAAATGAATCTTTGTTTGTGAACAGTTTGTGTTCGGCTCGTTAAGCAAATAAGTCGAACACAAACACACTTTCTGAGCTCGAAATATAAACGAGCTGAGTCTGGGCTCTCTCATGTTTAGCTCGTTTGCACTCCTACATGCAAATAGGCAAAGGAAGTAAAACAAAAGAAAGGTTTTTTTTTTTTTTGGAAATTTATCATTTGTGATTATTGTAATTTATGTTATAAAATTTTAAGTTTGTGGGAAGAGCGAACTTTGATAATCATATTTATAGAGTGTTATTTGATCAAAGTCAAGTTTCATGATTTTTCTCTCTTTAAGAATTTTCTACGTAAAAGTTTCGATGTCTTTGATCTCCTTCTATCTCTATATGCTTGTTAGATCGATGTAGACAACTAACATGCACAAAAGTTTTACACAACATGTTGGGACAATCTCATTGTTCCCTACTTTACAAATACTTATCTAATCATTAATAAACAATATCTCAATCAATAACATCATAATTCAAGATATGAAGTTCACTAGAACTAAATTTCAATTTTTTTTTTCTAAGGTTAACAAGCAACAAACTCAAATCCTTTAGTTCTTATAATAAGTTAGTTAAAAAATCAATATAGTCACATTATGATGGTTTTCTACTACCCCAAAATCAAGTAGTTGGAGCTGACTTATAGTCAATATGAATATCCTCTTCGCCACATTTTCGAGAAGTTTTAAGAGATAAGAATTAGATGATACTTCGTAAATTTTTGGAGTCTTCACTGCTAATTGATGCCAATTTCTAGCATCTCATTTTGGTGGGATTCCAATTATTTGTTAGCATTACTTATGATGAATCCTTTGATTCCTATGAATATTTGATTAGGATAGAGCTCTAGAGTTCTATAGTTCCTAAGGATCTCTCCTTGCTTGAGATAAGGACCCCTTCATGTGAAGAACAGAACACTTTATGAGGTTGAGGTGCTATGTGCATTGAATTCAAGCTCAATTTTATAGGGAAGGCCATGCTATAGTACTACTTTAGAGGGTTGCAAAACTTAAAATTGTGCACTTACTCCCAATTTTACATGTTGACACATAACATAATTTAAATTGTAGTGGCAAATTGTATGCCAATTGATGTGCTAATTGTAAGCAGTTTGAATAAAAATTTTAAAATTATAAGTTTCTTTCCAAAACCTTTCACATTCTCAAGCCATGAGTTGAAAGTTGCAAAGCTAAAAATTTGGTGTTATATAATAATAGCAAAGCCCAAAACTCTGCACCTTGTAGCCGTTAAAACCGCCGTCAATATATAAGAATGATATTTTTAAAGTCATAGTGTTGTACAAAGATCCGACACACATGTAAAAAGAAATTAATCAGAGGAGACAATAAGAGTTTTTATGTGAAAAGCTGAAATGGGCAAAAAACTTTCACTGGCCCTTGAATAGTTGGAAGCAATATGATACAAGTGAGATGTGATCTTTGCTAGGGAAATGGTATAGAATTATGAGGAAGTGATGCTGACTTGACTGTTGTGAAGAAAAGTTGATGATATGGGTTGTGTGCTAGAAAAATTCATTGTTAGTGCCTTCAATAGCGATGACTAAATGGTGATGGAAGAGAAGTGACACGGTGTTCTGATGATGATAACGACTCGACGGTGGTGATCAGACAACGACAATCCAGCATTGGTGGCCGCCAGGAAGCAGTGGTCTGGCGGTGACAGCAATTTGACCGTGGTGGCCGAGTAGCTGCAATATGGGATGACGGGCGCCGCAGTGGTTCGACGATGGTGGCGGTGAACTAGTGGTGATCCGACGATGACAATGGTTGATCGACATTGGTTGGTAGAAAGGATGATGGTTCAACGATGGTGGCTGCTTGACCATGACGACCAGACACCATTGGTCTGGCGGTGCCGACGACTAGTCGGCTGTCCTTTGACGTTGGTGGAGCTCAAGAACACTCAAGAGCTTGAAGCTCCTTTAGTTTTCTCTTTCGATCCAAGTCCCAAGTTTCCTTTCATAAGGGAGATGAGCTCTACTCATAGATTTTGGGAGTGGCATCTTTATAATTACTACATGAATCTGGACCACTCATTCAGACAACCCATAACGATCCATTTGATTGAATGGTGTTTTATTATCATTTGTGTCTTAATGATGTCAGGGAGTGATCTTGAGCTTTTTGAAATCGGTTTCACGTCACGCTCAATTTGACTATAAGTTTGTTAGATTTGGAATTCATTTGAACATTCAATTGTCCATTCAAACCCTCCAATTGCAATTAAACGGCTTAATCTATGCTAGATCAAGCTCGGATCGAACCAATTTTCGCTTCATTGGGCCATCTTTATCAAGACGACCAGTTTGACCATATGCTTGCTGAAATCGGAGCCCTGGATGATCTTGAAATTGAATCAATAATATTTAGTGTTTAAAATGCTCCAACATTCATGAATGATTAGAATAATCATTTGATGATGTATCAAAGTTATTGTAGAATGTCATTATGAATTATGGAATACCCTTCTCTCCCCAACATATATATTACCAAATTATATAATCAAAAACAAAATGCAATCACAATATTAGGCAAAAACATAAGCATGGGATCATAAACATGATATGACATAAACAAGAGATATATTACATCATAAAAAAGTATGACCCCATATGCAATGTGCATGTTATAGTTTATGAATTATAAATATGAAATATATATATATATATATTTATTATTCTCCATTAAATTATACTTTTATTTTTGCAATAAAAATGCCTATATATTCAATAATTAAGTCTAAAAATGATTAAATAGCATATAGATTATAAATCTTTCACACTTTCTTTCCTAAATCGAGAATTATAAAATTTAATTGAGGTTAGAATATGATTTGAATAACATTCGAGTAATATTTCACTGAAGTTCTAGCAAAAGTTCGAATAAAGTTCAAGTAAAATTTGTATTTGGCAAATATGCTAGTAAAGATGGTAATAAAATTGTCATGTGCGCTCTTGAGTGGTAAGTTGGTAGGCAGCTGCGTTGTCAGTCGTACGCCCCCTCTGGTCCAGGTTCGATCTCTACTAGGACGAATATCACATATGGAGATCACAAATGATAATAAAACGGCCATATTAAGCAGACAAGCTCAATATCATATCTTGTTTGATGAGAATGACTTAAATTCTAACAATCTTCGAGAACTCGTACACACTTTTATACGAGTATTGTTTTTCAAATTATTTAGTTTCAATATTATCTTAAATTTTTCATTTTAACATATATTCTAAAAATTATATATGATTGCATATATATATATATAATTCCATAGAAACTATTTGTGTTATTTTTTTTAATTGCTCTTTGTTGTATTATGTATGTTATGTTATATCTATGAATTATACTCTATTATGTTATAGTTATTTGTAATTATATCTCTTGAACAACACTTTGTCGTATCATAAATATTTATTATATCTCTTTAATTACACCATGATGTGTCCATTTATCATATTTGAATATTATTAGAAATATCAACCCCATCATGTGGGAATATGATTTGAACATTATTTGAACTTTATTCAAACAAGTATTTGTTGCTCTTGAACTGATCCATATAAATATTTAGCTATGAGAAGTAGGGGTATATTAGACATTTTTTTATCAATAAAATAAGCAATTGATATATTTTTAAAATTTTTGATATTATGGGTAATGTTGTAAAGGAGTCGAGCTCGAGTGAGGTCAGGCTTCGGGTCGTGTTTGGCTCGTTCAAAATTGGCTCTGGTTTAAAATTATGTTTGGCTTGATATACATATTTGGTTTAAGTTAGGTTTGAAATTGCCTCGTTAAAATTAATTAGAAAGATAGATGTATGATGATAAATTCAAACTTTCACCATTCATATGAAATAAAAAACACACATAGTGGCTTAAACTTAGTTATAAATATATATAATATGTTATTATATAAATAACATATATATAATTTCTTTATTGCGAGCTAAAACGAGACGATTCAGATGGAACAAAGGGTTGTTCATGTTTTGCTAGTTTATAATTCAAGCTTAAAGAATCTGTACATATTCAGATTGTTTTCTTAACGAACAATTTGAACATGAGCTGTTTAACGAACCGAACACGATTTGTTCACGAATAATGAACTTTTTCGATAGCCCTAGTTATTGGACATATATAGTTACTTTTTTTTTATCTATTTCATAAATAAAGACCTCTAAATCTCGAGGGAGAGAGATCTATTTGATAGCCCTAAACACATTGAGAAAAAAAATAATAAAAAATATAAAATAGAAAATTGGATAAGAATGCCAAGAGCGAGTTTAACGTGGGAGAGAAAGATCTGGCTTAGCTCACTCACTCGTAAACTCATGAAAAATGAAAGAAGGGCAGAGCCAGAAAGGAACGAGAAATTCTCGAACATATTTTCTATATCTCACAATCAACTTGATCAACCTATTCTATTTCTAAGATTGAGAGTTTCGAGGCTTGGAACTTAAAAATTTAATCAATGATATTTTCATCAAACTTAAATGAGATAAATTTTAAATGATTTCAATTTGAACATAAATTTAAAAATATATATATAATATATATTTTTTGTGAAATAACATATAAAATATTATAATATTTATGTTCAATAACCTAAATGAAACCATAGAAAAATCAATACATATATCTATTTTCTATGATCATCTTGATAACAATTAGAAAATACTTTAATCTAATTTTCCTCAAAAATACATAGAACAAATTTATATAGCATTATCTTGATAAAATGACCCAAATGATTATCAAATCTCTTCGGCCTCTACATCTACTTTGAGATAAATGTACAATAATATGTTTCTAGCTCTTTATTATGCTCAATTAAAGGCAGAGATTTTGCATGATCCATGTCCATAAAAGACATAGAAAGAAGATGACTGATTTGTAAATATCAAGTTTGGGGTAAGGTCTAAACTCTAAACAAACATATTATATCCAATTTAATTATAAGGTGGCGGCCGGCCATGCGCCGCCCATCCATACCCTCCATCCAANTATCTAACTCGTGTCACTCCGCTAGTTACGATTGTATTTAATGACCTTTAGTTTAAAAATTTTAAAAATATTGTTTACTTATTATAACTCGCCATAATTTTCAAATTATGCATGTAACAAGCTAGATCATATGTAAGTTCAAGCATTTTCAAAATCCATCCCGGCTGACAACCTTTAGATCCTTGGATTTTCAAGACGGGGTCGGTGCGGCGACCGACCCCGTCAAAGTCATATATACTCGGAGACTTACCCAACACTTAGATATTGGTTAGAATACTTTTCGTTAGATTGTGTGCTAGGCTAAGATTTTTGATGCTAGGTAGTCTTTTCGAGGCCTTTGGTTATTGTTCTTTATTGATTTGCTTTTGTCAACCAAGTGTCACTTTTGTATTTTTTGGTGTGCTTGCATGCTTGATATGCATTATAGTATATTAGGGTATTTTTCTACTGGTGGCAGTGCTTATATATATGCACACACATGCATGTATCATTAAGAAAGAGCATGTAATGATTTCTAATAACCTTTTGCTTGCAGGTTCTATTAAGCTCCTTCGATGTAAAGATTATACATTGCATGTTTGTTGGCTTTACTGCTAATGTTGTATTCATGCAGATTGAGTCTCGATAAAATTCTTAGGCTGAGTTGTATCGGAAATAAGGTATGGGTAAGGGTTTCGAGGCAGCCGACACATCAAAACATGTAACGGAGACTAGAAGCGACACCTCGTGTTCCATACCTTAAGTCTTAATTCTATATTTTTGTATAAAATGAGGACCATACATGTATATTTGGAGTTAGGCCGCCTTTCCTGTTTTTCTTAGGATATGTCGTCGACCCAACAACACTAGCCTCTTTTATATATTTCAGGGTGTTTTTACTTTCTATACGTTTTTACATGCTTGGATTGGTTTCCTTGTTTCTTGCTGATTTATTTGGGATGTCACGAAAAGTATAATTTAGGCTTAAAATTATAAATTATTCTAAAAAAATCCNATATATATTATTTTATTAATGTTGAAATCAAAGTTATCGAGGAGACACGCCAGCCTGAGGGAGAAAGGGAAATAGAGTATAGAATATTAGATTTATGTAATTTTTATTCACGAAATGAGCTTCTATTTATAGAAATGAGCGGATATATAATTACATATTATACCGGCAGTACATATAGGTTATAGTGAGTGTTTTAGTTAATACATGAATCTTATGCCCGGAGCCGGACGGGGTCGGGACACTGGAAAGCTCTCTATCGAAGACGGTCGGGTCCATAAGATGTTCGGCGGGACAAAGTCTAATAGCCTTCATTTTGGTAGGGCGGTCGCTCCCGGGGGGCCCGATATAAACTATTGATTTGACTATTTGTTGAGAGTTTATCCCTATAAAGGCCGATCTAAGAGCTCCGACCACATGTTTTGGGGCCGGGTGATTTGCTTCATTCATTCGGTCGGACTTATAAAGGTGTCAGATTTGCACGTATGGGTCTTATGCTGGTAGTTTGATTTCTAGGAAGAAGGTCAATTTCCATTGGTCTGGGAAATGTGTTTCTTCTGGTCTATGGGAGCTGACCAGCTAGACATGGGGCATTTGATTGTCCCTGGAGAGCCCCTACGATGTCATGTCGTCTTCCTACGATGATAGTGAGATATCCTCAAGATGTGTGCTGACACATTTTTATATATAATTAATGATAATGTTTTATTGACCTATCAAACTAATGCAATTTTAAGAAAAATGAGTTAAAATGTTGTGGTTAATGTTCTAATCATCTAGGGTTTAAAATTAAAAAAAAAGAGGTGTCATGTTATTATGATTAAATTTTTAGTGGCAGTAGTTTTCAAAATTTTTAAATTCATTTTGAGATGAATATGTAACATACAATATTAATCATATGAGAGTGTTTAGGAGTTCGTTTTAACTTTTCTACTAAGATATGATTAATTTTTTAATGTTTTTATTTATTTATTTATATATGTGAGATATAAATGAGTTGAGATTGAGAGAGCGCAATGTTTGTTTGAGTTCAACTCGTTCAAAATTATTTTTATTCAAAATAGGCTTATGTTCTAAATGACTCTTGAATAGGCAAATGTTAGTCTTGGACTCAATTTAAATTTTTTTGTTCCTTTCAACTAATATCCTCCTCAAATTTAGTTTCAAGGATTTAGAATTAATAAAAGTTAACATTTTTTAAATATAATATGATATAATAATATTTTTTTAGGTCAATCTAAAATGAATGTTTGCCTTATTTATAAACCGAGCTAAAAAATATTGATATTTAACTTGTTTTATGTTAGCATCATTTTTTTATGTTACGTGTATAGGGTGTCCACCTGATTGACTCGGGACCACTCATTGCTCGTTCATGGCATTACACAGCTCAAGATGCTTGTTCGAGACCTCCTAGCACGTGGTCAGAGCAGAAGGCTTGGGTTCGTGGTAATTCGACCCCACTCGGGAGAACCTGCAGTTGGACAAACTCACTCAGAGCATTGGACATGTTTGATGTCTATTCTGGTGTTTAGCGTTCTCTTTCTATCCATTTGGAGCTCCCCTAGGTCAAGGGTAGTCACAGAACCCTTCTATGTGCATTCTTGGCAAAATCGAGGTTTAGATCGATCCACCCACTATGAGGGTCCAAAATGTCTGTCGATACTAGAATACCCAATTTGAAACTCTTTAAATGTTTATTTTGGAGTCGTGGGGTCATATTTTAGTAATATGGAGTTTCCAGTAGCTTCTACATCAATTAGAACGCTTTAATGGACATCTGGGCAAAATTTGGGGTTCTCGGTAGCCGGAAACGTATTTGGCCCCGAGCGGTGATTTTCGCTCGATGTGACTCATGCTCGGTGCTCACTCTAATGTTGGAGAACCTATTTTCACTATTAGATGGTTCCCAATAGTCCGAGAATCAATAAAAAAGCCGTTTGCACGAAGCTGTGCGCACTTGTGAGGGAAAAAACACAAAGTGTCAAGCCCCTTTTTTTGTGATGGAGGGGTGGGGGGAGTGGTGGGATCCTCCTAAAGAGGAGCACATTGCTCTCTGGACGCTTAAGCGCCCACCTCCTCCCGGGCGATACTTGGATCATTGTTTTGGCCTGTGGGGGCTTGAGCGCCCATGTTGGGAGCTTGATTGCCCATGTTGGGTGCTTTAATGCCCACTTTTCCTCGTGCAAATCATCACTAACCCAAGAAGGCGCCCACCTCCTCCCAGGCGATACTTGGATCATTGTTTTGGCCTGTGGGGGCTTGAGCGCCCATGCTGGGAGCTTGATTGCCCATGTTGGGTGCTTTAATGCCCACTTTTCCTTGTGCAAATCATCATTAACCCAAGAAGGCACCCACCTCCTCCCGGGCGATACTTGGATCATTATTTTGGCTTGTGGGGGCTTGAGCGCCCATGTTGGGAGCTTGATTGCCCATGTTGGGTGCTTTAATGCCCACTTTTCCTCATGCAAATCATCACTAACCCAAGAAGGCGCCCACCTCCTCCCGGGCGATACTTGGATCATTGTTTTGGCCTGTGGGGGCTTGAGCGCCCATGTTGGGAGTTTGATTGCCCATGTTGGGTGCTTTAATGCCAACTTTTCCTCGTGTAAATCATCACTAACCCAAGAAGGTGCCCACCTCCTCCGGGGCGATACTTGGATCATTTTTTTGGCCTGTGGGGGCTTGAGCGCCCATGTTGGGTGCTTTAATGCCCACTTTTCCTCGTGCAAATCATCACTAACCCAAGAAGGCGCCCACCTCCTCCCGGACGATACTTGGATTATTGTTTTGGCCTGTGGGGGCTTGAGCGCCCATGTTGGGAGCTTGATTGCCCACGTTGGGTGCTTTAATGCCCACTTTTCCTCGTGAAAATCATCACTAACCCAAGAAGACGCCCACCTCCTCCCGGGTGATACTTGGATCATTGTTTTGGCTTGTGGGGACTTGAGCGCCCATGTTGGGAGCTTGATTGCCCATGTTGGGTGCTTTAATGCCCACTTTTCCTCGTGCAAATCATCACTAGCCCAAGAAGGCGCCCACCTCCTCCCGGGCGATACTTGGATCATTGTTTTGGCCTGTGGGGGCTTGAACGCCCATGTTGGGAGCTTGATTGCCCATGTTGGGTGCTTTAATGCCCACTTTTCCTTGTGTAAATCATCACTAACCCAAGAAGGTATCTCTGACCAAGTTTTTTTTAGTGAGCAAGAGAAGAGCTTAGAGCTAAGAGTAGAGGGAATTTTCTCTTCTCCCTTGAAGAGAACAACCAAGGAGAAGAACCAATTATCTTCCTCCACCTTTCCCCATCAATTCTTATCAGCTTCTCCTTTTGTTCAACTTCTTCTTCTTCTTCTCACCAGACTTCATGAGTTGAGCTTAGGAAGGCAGTTGGGAGAGAACTCTTTGGCAAGGAGAGTTTCATCCTTGCTAGCTTTGGAGATAGGAGAACTTCTTCCTAGCTTTGGAGAATGAGGATTCTGATGAACTCACAGTCTCTTCGGTGAGGAGAGTATCATCCTACATTGAAGGAGAACTCCGACAAAATTCTCCAATGATATCTTCGGTGAAGAAAGCTTCCTCAGTATTTTGGGGAAGGACTTGGGTGGGCTTCTCTATTATTGTTAGAAGAGCTTAATCCGGTATACGAGCTTAGGAGGCCAATCAACCTTAGCAGCGATGAGGTTCTCTAAAACCACATTGCATTTCTCTTTGTCAGCCCTGGGGTCGGTTTTTACTTAGTGTTGTGTATTTTGTCGCCCACACAAGGCGAGTTGGCTGGTCGACACTAGTTAACACGACCATATAGTGTCGGTCGACCACACTCCTTTGGATTGGTCGTTTATTTCCTAGAGGAAGCCCTATGTTAGGAAGCTTTTGTTGGACACATTCCTATCTGAGAGATTCTATTGTGATTTTTTAGGTCTATACCTAAGCGAGTCGGAATCCAAATTTCTCCTTGCTTTGTCATTTCCCTCCCTCCTTGGATGGGTTGGGAAATTTGGATTTTGTGAAGTAAGAAAAGGTTTGTAGCTAGCTTAATTTGCAAAATCACGAGTTGTTGAATGAGAAAAACTTTGTAGTTAGTTCATTCGACAACAATATGGAGAGTTTTCTTTTTAGAAATTTGAAGGTCACCCTCCTCACACACCTCATTAAAGCGGTGGGCGGTTATATCGCATATCCATGTGCTTAACCCCTAGTTGCCAATGTGAGATTATTAGATGAGTGTGGCTCGCTATCGATTGTGATCATTCACATTCCATAATGTTTTGTGTCATGATATGTGCCTCACATGAAGCATGTCGCACCAACAAATTGTCTCAACTGGCTGCCCCGACCCTGTCAACATAGTACAGTGGCTCGACCGGCTGCCTCAGCACGGCCAGCCTTGCACTTTTGTCTGATCGACCACCCTAGCTCGTTCAATCGATCAATTAGTTATGGGTGGCTACCCCGACTTGATCGACATACCACATTGATTTGACATGCCGCCCCGACCAGGTTGATTAATCACTTTGGTTAGATCGACCACCCCAGCCTTATGACTAATCCCTTTGGTTCAATTAGCCACCTTAGCCCAATTGAACCCGTTAAGTACGTTGCCCAGGGTTGATAACCTTGATCGACCCAGCAGGTCAAACATTCAATTTCATTTGCATAGTATTGATTGCATGGCTTTGCATTAACACATTCATCCCTTGCACCTTTATCACGAATCATTGAGCACATAGCCTCATATGCTCACGAAGATAACTTGCACCTCCCAACAACACACTACTCAAAATTTGTTTTGTGGTATCTTCATATGACTTAACACCACGTTACAAGTGGTTTGCACTTACACTTAAGCACTTCTACATGTTTTTCTTGCATGACAATTTGCAAGTTCAAGACTCGCGTGCTTGAATTTGTTTGCATTCAGATTTATGATTTCTCACACACTTATCCCTCGCATTCACACATCATTTGAATGAGTAGTTCTTTACCAAGAAAATCCTTTGTATGACTCTCTCCAATTACAGTGTCATCCCAACTCTTCTTATGATACCACTCCAGCCAATCCTAGGCATCCTTTCGGGTCATTGTCTTTACATCATGCTCATTCTTCAAGTCGCTGCCTCCACCACACACCCACTCTTACAAATCATTGCCTCCACAACTCGCTCATTCCTTTGGGCCGCCACCACCACAGCAGGCTCACTCTTTCAGGTCGCAGCATAGACTACACACCCACTCTTTTGGTTCACTGCATCGGTGACACAACCATCTTTCAGACCAGTGCCTCCATGACACTCTCATTTTTTGAGTTACTACCTCCATGACACACCCATCCTTTGGACCGCTAATTCCACAACATGCCCACCCTTTGGGGTCACTGCCTCTACAACACATCTGTTCTTTGGGTCTCTATGTTCATGGCACGCCTACCTTTTCAGTTCAATGCCTCAACGACACACCATCTCTTTTGGGTTGCTGCCTCTACGACACACCCACACTTTTGAGTCACTGCCTTAACGACACTCCCACCCTTTCGGACCACTGCCTCCACAACACACCCATTCTTCGAGATGTTACCTCCACGACGCGCTCACTCTTTCAAGCCACTACCTCCACAATGTACTTGTCCTCTGGGACGCTGCCTTCACAGCAGGTCAATCCTTTCAGGTCATTACCTTTACAACACACCTATCTTTTTGGGTCGTGGCCTCCACTGTACACCCGTTCCTAAGTTACTGCCTTTATGACACACTCCTCGCCACTTTTATTGCATGGCTGCTTGCATTTGTATGTTTAGGTGTGTATGGTAGCGAGTCAGACTTTATAGGTGAGTGACTCCCCTATTGATCATGATGCCTTAACGAGTATTGTTTGTCAGGTCGATCCTGGCTAACAATGTGAGTTAAAACACCGGGATTGACACAAGTATGACTGTGTTAAGGATCTAAGGTATCTAACTCGTGTTACTCCACTAGTTACGAGTGTATTTAATGACCCTTATTTTAAAATTTTTAAAATATTTTTTTACTTATTATAACTCGCTATAATTTTCAAATTATGCATATATCAAGCTAGGTCATATGTAAGGTCAAACATTTTCAAAATCCATCCTGGTTGACGCACTTTAGATCCTTGGAACTTCAAGACGGGATTGGTGCGGCGACCCCGTCAAAGTCATATATACCCGGAGACTTACCCTGCACTTAGATAGTGGTTAGCGCACTTTCTTGTTAGATTATGTGCTAGGCTAGGATTTTTGATGCTATGTAGTTTTTTTGAGGCCTTTGGTTATTGTTCTTTATTGATTTGCTTTTGTCAACCAAGCGTCACTTTTGAATTTTTTGTGTGCTTGCATGATTGATATGCATTGTAGTATATTAGGGTGTTCTTCCACTAGAAGCAGCGCTTATATATATGCACACACACACACATGTATCATTAAGAAAGAGCATGTAATGATTTCTAATAACCTTTTGCTTGCAAGTTCTATTGAGCTCCTCCGATGTAAAAGCATAGCTCATTATACATTGCATGTTTGTTGGCTTTCCTGCTAATGTTGTTTTCATGCAGATCGAGCCTTTATTTTCTTTTTAAATATATTTGATAAAATTCTTATGTTGAGCTGTATCGGAAATAAGGTACGGGCAAGAGTTTCGAGGCAGACGACACATCAAACCATGTAACGGGGACTAGAAGTGACACCTTGTGTTCCATATCTTAAGTCTGAATTTTATATTTTTGTATAAAATAAGGACCAAGCATGTATATGTGGAGTTAAACCGCCTTTCCTGTTTTTCTTAGATATGTTGTCAACCCAGCAACACTAGCCTCTTTTATATATTTCAGGGTGTTTTTACTTTCTATACGTGTTTACATGTTTGGATTGTTTTTCTTGTTTCTTTCTGGTTTATTTGAGATGTCACGATTTAAGCTTATTAAGGACCTTAAAATTGTTAATAATTATAAAAAAATCATAATAAAAATTTCAAGATAAATTAAAATTTAGGATTAAAAGATTTTGGATTTTTCAAAGCCAGTCTTTTACTTTCTTGCATGCCTTCGGGCCGATTTTAAAATGCACTGCTTAGCATAAATATCACCCAATTCATTCTAGTAGGGCCTCCATGTTTAGGTTTGTGGTAGATAACTACATCATTTGTATGTCATGAGGAGAAGCCCACGCGCTTCTCCAACCCAAACATGGATTTCTATTTAAGTTGTTTCTTAGTGCTCTTAGATCGTTAGATGACTTCCAGATCCAAACAGGGTGTAAGTCTTCTTATTTGTAGTGTTTCCAGCTTTATAGCTAAAACTCTCTTTCTCCTCTTTTCTGGTGACATATTTGACATTTTGGCGGGTATAATTCACCCATTTTTGAGTTCCACTTGATAGTCATAAGATAAAGTTTCGTTCCTTTAGCCCTAGGGCTACCGATATTCTCATGGAGGACGCAATTCACGGATTGCTAACTGAGAATCTCAAGACATGTTGGGTTGACTACCTTTACGATCAGGTAGACTTAGGGTCTAGTAGCTTGAGATGATGGGTTAGTGGTACCCTGATCTAGCTACCTCTACCTTCTAAGGATCATCCCTCCCTACCTTTGACTACCCCTGTTGAGTCATGTCGTTCCTTTTGTCTTTTGTTGGCATCATCTTGACAGCCTGATCACCAACGAGTTATCGCCCATTTGAGATACAATGATGTGTCATATGCACTTATGATCTGGATGTGCTTTGACGTATTGGGATTCCCCTTCAGGATGATTCAATTATTTTGCAGGCATTGCATGTTGATGAGTCTACTACCCTTGTGGGGACTACGAGAGATCCACTCTCTGCCCTGTGGCTTAGTGAGAGTTTTGAAAGCATTAGAGCTCTCTCATTGGAAATAACCATCATTTGATAGCCTTGTGGAAGTCTTCACTACTAATGTAGGTAAAACTCCTTTGGATCAAGAAGATTCTTGGGCAACCCCTAAGATGCAATTTGCTAAGCGGGATACGTCCCCTTGAGAGCAATCTAGACCTCAGAACAGATAAACACACATGAATTTCTAGTTGCAGGCAATCTCTGCAAGATTCTTTCGCGAATATTAGTCCAATATGCTTACTCCCGATCTTGTTTGAGCAAACATACCCTCCAAGTTCTTTATCTTGTTTGTCATCTTTGTAGTATATCCGTCTTTTCTGCTTCATCTCTTTTCCTGATCATTCACATGATTAAAAAGAAACAGAAACAAAAACACTTGCTTAATAAAACAAATCAAACATGAGATACTTTTGACTATATATATATATATAT
>JXCR01144387.1:124338-193413 GCA_002079205.1 Phalaenopsis hybrid cultivar
GGGGGGGGGGGGATTAAACAAGCATCAAGTCCAAAAGAAGGTTAATAACAAAGGGCCTGTTAGTCGTTAGCCTTGTCAAGCATATTATTAGTTAAGATAAGTAGGAGCTTGGCATAAATAAAGAATATGAGTAACTTATAATTTTTTTTAAACTTAGTAGTTAATTATTTTAAGGATTGGTGCTAGCTCTTTTTCTTTGTGAGCCGATTGTTTATTGAGCTAGTCATAATGCATAATGAGATATAGTCAACATGTGAATCATGTCATTGCTTAAGGAATCATATTATTTAATATGAACAGGAACTATAAGTAGTTTATTATCTTCAAACTAATAAACTCATATAAGGATTGTTGTTAGTATTGTCCATCTTAAGCTAATAATTTTTTGATCCAATGGCATAGCATAAGGACATATGGTTAACATGTCAATCTTATCATTGGCTAAGGAAATTGATGACTCAATATGAATGAACAATAAGTGTAGTTTATAGCCTTATATAAATATGTTGTTAGTATTGCAAATATTAGTATTTGGTCTTGGTCTTTATATGTTGATTTTTTTTTTGCAAATAGTATAGCATAAAGATATTTATTTAGCATGTAAATCATGTCATTGGCTAATGTAGTTGATGGCTCAATAAAAAGGAAGATCTAAAATAATTTATAATATTTTTGGGACTAAGTTTTTGTTCTTATAAGGAATGGTACTATTTTTAGGCCTCCATTGGTGGTTGTTTTATCAGGCTAGCGATAAAAAGTTAACATACATAGTCATGTGTAATTTATTAAGGCTAATGGCTCAATATGATTGAGATATTATGATAGTTTATAGCCTTATTTTTAAGCTTTCTCAAGCTAATTTTTTTTTTATATAGTAGTATAGCTTAAGGATATGTGGTTAGAATTTCAAGCTTGTCATCAACTAAGGTAGTTGATGGCTTAACAAGGACAAGGGTGGCTAGGAGTACTTAATTTTTTGTAATAGGGCCTTTCAAGTTGATGTTCTATAGAGCTCACAATGATATATATGAATAATATATCAAATTGTTAACTTTTAGCCTTTTTAGGTTAATGAAATGTTAACTTAATAATAATATTTTATGAGGATGTGTGCCTTATTAAGCTATTATTGATGATGAGGCCGTTGACTCAACATGGGACACCTTGGGAACTTAAAGTTAATTTAATTCATTTTGCGCCAACTATCTATTTAGTTAATAATAAATTATAGAAGAGATTCTTGCATGGGAAGAATTGTGGCAAACAATTATTAATAATGGTATTAGCAAATTAATGATGGAGGCAGGTGACCTTCTAATGAGATAAAATACTAAAATTTATTATTGATGCTTGATTTTAATTGTAAAGATGTGATTGAAGATTTTGGTGGAATTTTAAGAGATTTAAGAGAAAATGGTGGCTAAAATACCAAGGCTAGTCCGGATTAGGGTAGTTTGGGTTGATTTGAAATTTCTCTTTGGAAAAGTAAAAGGCTAGAAATTATTTGTGATTAACTTAGGATGTCAACTTATGATCTGGAGTAGATGGGTGAGTTTGGATGGGCTTACAATGGTGGGTTAAGGAACAAGACTATGTCTTAATATTCCCTTTCTTAGTTATGAGTTATGAAGAGGAGTTTATAATGGTTATGAGGCTGGTTCTTGGTTTGTTGATATTATAAGATGCTATGGATGTGAATGAATAGTGGAGAAGAGTTTAAGAGCAGGTTTTATGGTGGATTAATGAATAACATAAATGAAAAATAAATATAAATACCTGATCTCACCAAAGAAAATGCAACACTTGAAGCCACCAAGTACCAAGTAACAAGAGAAAAAGTTCTTACTCAAATATTTCATTCAACAACTAATCCAAAACATTGCATATCAGGCCAATGTATAAGGATTACAATGATGAAAAGTTAATAAAAGGATGAGTAAGCTTTTGAAGGGTGGTAGGTGGCTATTAATGAAAGATTGTGCTAGACAATATCCTAATTTATAATTATTTTTCTTTTATGACCAGCTATAAAAGCCTCCAAATTTAAAAATTCAAATATTCTAGAAACTAAAATTGAAATATAAATAATAAAATACAAATTCAAATATTTCTTCTTGATATGGCTCTTATGATGGGCCTTGGATAGGCTCTTAATTGGGCACTTGCATGGGCTCTTGTCGTGGCACTTTGGCTTCATTCTGATGATGTGCTACATCACTTAATGTGCACAGAGGTTAGTTTAAGGCTTTCCAGGTTGATATGTAGGACAATATAAAGTATATACTTCATCTTGAAGTAAAAAATCTACTAAGAAGAAATGGTACTCCATTGGGTTTGACATAAGCATATTTTAGTTTAAGACCTTTTAACCAATTATGTAACTTGTGCAAATATAGAGAGAACCTGATAAAAGAGGAAAAATTGTCAAACCATAGTCAATAATGGAGCCAATAACTTCATAATAAAAGATTTAAGTTAATTTTTTTTAGTAATAGTTAAAAGATTTTAGAAAATTATAAAAAAATTAAAAAAAAAAATATTACCCTACTAAATTAAAACTAAAATGGGAGCTATTGACTCAACACAAGGCGACATCCCATTATTTTAATACAAATTAAAATAAATTGTTTTCATTATTTTTTAAGGAAATTCAATTGATAATGGAAATACTTATTATATCTTTATGCTCTTCTTTAACAAGAAAAATATTAGATTAATTGTATTGACCAAGATCATGCTCATAGTAAACCAAGACTAAAGTTCTTATGTTACCTTAAATTATGATCAAAGATCAAAGTCATAAAAAGCTAGTTTTAAACATTTCTTTGATAATGATAAGACAAAATAACATTGAAACATTATTAATTTGAAGCCTTTTGAGCCAAAAATTTATGAAACAAGTAAAAGTGAAAAAAGAAAATCACAATGTGATGATAGCAAATTTAAGAGCTTGACATATGGTGTCAATATAGTGACAAATAGATGAAAGGTTATAGTTAGTTGTCACTAATAATAAAGCCAATAACTTGATATTAAATGGTTACCTAACAACATAATGGGATGATAAGCTAGCGACATACTGGTATTAGATAGCAAGCCAACAGTGAATGACATTTTATTAGTGGCTAAGTTGATAATGATGAATTCATAGAAGAGATTAAAACTACAGTGGTATATTGTACAATGCCATTGTCAAATCCAACATTTATTGGAAATCATTAGCTCCTTGATATGTCATAATATATTTAGCAATTTAATGAAACAATCCAATAGTTAGGCAATATCTTAAGAGGATTCTTTTGCTATCCTCTTTCATGATATTGAAAGTTACACCAATGGGATATGTGACATCTCTACTAAATAATATAACTTGGGTAGAGCATCTTGGGCACTACTTGGGAATCAACAATAGAGCTCTCCCATTGACAAATTGAGAGCACATAGATGACTCTTATCATGACAGCAAGTGTTGGTCAGCTTAGAGATAACATCTCAAAATATAAGGACTAATAGTAGAGCTTAGAGAGCAAGTTATAAAATGATGAATTAACTATATTTTTACTAAACTTACTTATAATTTTCTTTATTAAATAAAATAATATTTATTAGATGCTTACTTGCCTGTTTTCATATTTTGATTTCCTTCATTATTTATCTATGGACTAATGATAATAACAACTCTTGATATTTTGAACATGAATGATCAAAATTAAATATGAAAAATTAAAGATATACTAGGAAGCTAATGCATCTTTAATAAGTTAGTCCTAACTAAGCTAATGAATTCCTCACAAAGGTATTATTTGCATCTCAAAACACTAATGACTAATACAATTATTGGTGGAAAATGGAAGTTCTCAAAGATGGTAATGTGTCATCCTCATAGGTACACACCAACTTGCTAGCAGTGAAACAACTTCTCTTTGTTGATCACACCAAATTAGATCAATGATACCCCTTTGAACTCGAGCCAGCTGAGCTAGCTCGTAGCAATGTGTGGGTGGATGTCAATGCAAATGCCTCCAATGAACCATACCATGTACCAAGGGCTTGCTTAACTTTTTTGTAATCATTAAGATAGTGTTATTAGTGGAGCAATTCCTTTCCTTATTCCATTTTAAAAATGCTTACATTTCTATGTCTAACTTCTCATCACAATTACATAATCAACACATCGGGGGTTGTTGAGCTCCATCAAGAATTAAAAATATAACATATACTTCTTCATCAGTTTGATGGTTAAAAAGCGAGTGGTGGCAGGAATGCTAAGAAAAATCTCCTTACTCTGCTTAAATTCCTCGTATAAAGGATACATTCTTAATCTTAATCACCATATGCTTCGATAACTGTCGGCTGCGTCCATATCATATGTGATTTGTGCAATTGTGTTTCAATAAATCATGTCATTCATAATTACATTGATTTCTCATTGATATTGGAATTTAAGTTTATGATTTACATTATGTTTGTCATTACATTTGAGAAAAATGTGATGAGATTTGCAATGATTTGTCAAAAAAATAAGATGTCGTAAAAACATGTCTCAAAACTCTACACTTTACACAACACATCAAATTTCATTATTCTTTGAAATTATAATAATGGGTTTAAAGAGGATTTTTAACTTGGAAGAATGAAGCCATTATCACACTTTTCTTTCAATTATTCATGGTATCTTCTAAAAATTTAAATATGTATATGATTTAACATTAATGGCTAAGAGCTTAGTCATAATGAGATGCAATGATCAATCCCATGCTAAGAGGTAGTTGTAATGCAATGTCAAACACTACTTTGAACCTCTATAAAACAGAGTTATATATTGAGATTGCATTATATACTGGTTAAACTCATGCAAAACTGCCCCAAAGTTTGTAGCCTGTGTATCCCTTGATTTTTGGTATTTATGTTTAAAAATTAAATAATCATCATTACTAGTATATATCTATAATCTATTTGTAGAAGACACCATAGATCCTCGACAATTTTGAACCAAATTTTTTTGTTCAACCACTGTCTATCAAAACAAAAGCATGGTTAAAACTAATAATCCAATAAATTGCCAAGATTAATATTCAAATTTCCAATTAACACACTAAGACTTATATTAGAAAAACTTTAATCTCAAGTTATTGATCTTCATTTCATAGAACTGATCCTTAATTATGTATGTTAAGTAGTAAATAACATTAACTTTCGCACTTATTATTAAAAAAATTGCAAGCGCAATTAAAACACAATTTCTTTTTCTGTTATAGACTAGATTTCTACTGAAATTAACTTCCAATGAATCATCAATGGATTTAAGTTCACCATGAACAATTTAAATTGCTATAAATAATCGTTGATGGTGAAAAATCGATCATCAGACCTACAGAGAGATTTCTGAATCTTCAAAAACTATAACTTCAAGTTGTGCTACATCATTATTAAAGCATCAACAAATTTTGACCTTTTCATGCGCTTATTGGAATGTACTCATGTTGCTAACTCTAGCAATCACTCGTTCATTTCTTACAATTATTTACGCCTTCCCGATACTATACTTTGTTCCCATCTCCTTAGTATCTCATTCAATATGTTCACAACACATTTAGCATTATATTCATATGTATGTGTTTGATTCAATACAATTGGACTATCCATAATAGTGTCTCCCAAGTTTGCCAAATAAAACAAACAAACCCTTCATCTCAATTGTCTAAAAACCTTAATGAGGTGGCCCTAATTAACATGAACTTGAATTTATTAACATTGATTAATTTTGTTTGTCTTATGCTTCTATTTATGAGATCAAAGTATCTTTATATAAGAATATCTAAGCATTTATTAATAGACAACTAAAGCATTTGTTTAATGGGCCACCAGACAATGTCTGGCCCAAAAGCTTTTACGGGCTGAATATATTGTAATTTTAATAGAAAGAAACATATAAGAAAATATTAATCGAATACTGAAAAAACATTATGCAGAGAGCTTTGGGTGTTGGAACCAAAAATTACTGTATCAGAACTCCACACGTAGAGTTACGTGCGGAGTCCAATGAAATTACGTCGTGGAGGTGATCGGCCCGGTAACATAAGAGAATATTCCTCTTATGTTATTCAGATGTTATTGTGTGTTATTCAGGTGTTATTGTGTTCTGGGAATATTCCCGGTGTTATAATAACACAATAACACATCAATAATATTTGAATAATACACAATAACACCTAAATAACACGAGGAAAATATTCACTGGTGTTACCGGGTAGATCACTTCCACGGCATAATTTCATTGGACTCCGTACGTAGCTCTAAGTGCAGAGTCTTGATGAAATATTTTTTCGTGTTGGAACACCTAATAAAATGCTTTTGGACGTGATCCACTAATTGTGGTCTTAAGTACCNTCAACTGATAAAAACTATTTGTGAAATTATCAAAAACTTTATCTTATTATAAACACTAATATAAATAAAAATATTTAGAGAGAAGCTTTGATTTAAATATACAACTCATTAAGTTTTCGTATAAATTATTTTAAACTCTTGCATAATATAAATGACATTAGGGGATGCACAAGAAATCTCGTGATGATAGAAATGTTGCTCGTGTAGGATTTATTAAAGGGAAGATTATTGTTTCAATAGGCGCCTCATCGATCTACAGAGTAGAGAGTGAATCAACATATCTCAATGATTGGTATTGTATCAATAGTAAAGTGCTATGAAACAATCTCAGGTGATGTACAAATAAATGATAGGGCTCAAGGTATCGAAAGACAATGAAGGAATTTATAGACCGATAAGCATGAAGCGATTAGGATTCCATACAGTTGTCCTTCGAAGCATAAGATTCTATCTATTTAGCTATGAAGGTAGTCAACCCGACACGATCTAGAGTACCCTAAGACACCATCCGGTGGAATAAAAGGTAAGATTAGGCTTACTTTAATCATGAAAAGGATAAAATGCTCATGAGAAAAGACATAAAAATTTGACTTAATCACAAGGATTAAAGTTATAAAATATGGACTTACAACTTTGTCAAGAACATGACTATCAGTAAACATCTTAAGTTTTCAGATAACCACCTGAAAATGTGTGTAAATCATAGGGACAGTCAGTTGGAGAGAAGTACATACACTGTTCATGTGATATGACATAATGAAAATTGTATATACTTTAATTTGAGTTAGGTTATGATATAAATGTCTACCAACCCTACTTTGATGTTGGGCAGAATTTACTTTGATGTAGTGATCTTTAATCTCACAATCATAAGAACTCAAAATTTTGAAAGTTAAAAACATTAGTTTTGCAAATAGATACATAAGTTATGCATAACATCAAATATTATAATGAAAAAGATGATTGAACCAACATGTTAATGTTATCTTTGCAAAATTGTAAATTTTTTTTCTTTTCCATAAAAGCTTAAGTGAATATCATGAGTCTAGAGAATCCCCACTTAATAGAGCGATTATTGGGTGCGGAGAGCGCACGCAGAGCTGCGTGAGCTCTCCGATCACAGCCACACATTGCGACTGTATGACAGTGGTCCGATGTGTGACTGTGATCAGAGAGTGCACACACCCAATAATTAGACCACTTAATAAGAAAGCATGAAAAGTCACATAGCTCACCAACATATTAGAATAATAAAATGGGTTGGAAATCGTTAGGTGTGCAATATATCCAGAAAAAAAATGATTGACTCCGCATATACAACCTGATCATAAATCTACACAATTATTGGGATTCTAAAATTAAGATATATAACATGAATTATAATACGCATGGTCCTTCAACTCCAAGGAGCTCGTGTTTGTAGTTTATTTCTAGTACAAACTCAAATCTAAGGCTCATAGCAATGAGAAAACTCCTCAGAAAAGTCGCTAGTTTGGCTTAAGGGGTATTTTTCTAATATTCATATGATCATTCATTTTCTTCCTTAACACTATCTTTTACATAAATTGATAAAAGAGCAAATGACATATAAAAATAAACTTAAAATATTAATATAGTAAATTTTTTTATATAATGATTTTTATGAAATAGTTTGGAAACTTAAGTCCAAAGAGAATTTGGACTAGGACATTCCACACCATTTTTTGACACTCACAAGTACTTTCTACATATATCTAGAAAATTATACTAAAATTTAATCTAAGTTTTGTAGAACTATCAAGAAAATGTATTATGCTTAGTTAATTTCATCTTCGAGAATACTAAAAAATTTCTCGATTAAAAATTATGTGTGTGTTATGTAATATTTCTATAAGTTCATCAAGATGAGAAGGTATTAATTTTTTAGGGTGTGTTTTCTACCTCAAAGTTAGACCAGTCCATAGGGAATAGGGTGAATTATTGTATCCCTGTGGGCAGTAGTCTATCAACAATAAAGACTTATGAAATGATCCCAAGTAATGCAGTAAAGAATTGGTAGAGCTCAAGAGGGCTATCAAATGATAGGTAAGAAATGTCTATACCGATTGACATGAATTAGTTAAGATTTCATAGATTCATCCTCCTAAGTCATCACACTCTAGGCCTTTCTATCCATAGAAGAAGTCAACCAAATGTAGCCTAAAGCACCCTCTTAGAAACTTATGAGTTATGCCATTTATAAAACTCCTTAAAGAAAATCAACCTAGAATCATAAGACTTTTTATGATGGAATAAAAATGGAATGGAGATTAATTTCATCATAGAAATGATAAAATGTCCATGAAAAAGGAAAGAGAAATGCAGCCCAATCACAAGAATTAAGACTGTTAAATATGGGCTAATGGTCTTGTATGGGTCGGGATTATTGATGAACCCTCTAAGCATTCTAGATAAGCACTTATGTAGGCATAAATCATATGGTCAATTAAGTAGAGATAAGCACACACACTTCTCACAAGATATGACATGAAACACATTTTATTCATTCTCTAATGTGATGGGTTAGATTATGATATGAATGCCAACTAACCTTGATTTAATGCATGGTAAAAATATCCCTTATGATGAGCACATAAAGCTCAAATATAAACACGTAATCTCATGATAAGGAGAATTCAAATTTTAAAATATTAAATCTTTTAATTTTACAAAAACAATCATAAGCCATGCATGCAAAAATATTAAGAAAAAATAATTGTTTGAGCCTAAAATTTAATTTTATCTTGGCAAAGTTATTTTAGTTAAAAAAAAAAATCTTATTTTGTTCTAAGAGCATAAAACAAACTCTCGGGCAAAGAAAATCCACAATCAACAAGATAGGGTAAGAAAATAGCATATGTGCACAATGAAGCAAGCGCACCCACGTAAATGAATTATAAATAAATTAGGTACCAATAGGTTAATAACATATTTTAGAAAATAAAAAGACAAGCAAGCTCCATTCAACTCAATCCAAGATTTATATACTGATAAGCATTCTTGAATCAAGATTTATATAATAATAAGCATTCTAGAATTAAGGTATTGGACATGAGCTATATTTCTTCTGATCCTCACTCAAGCATGATCCTGACCTTCAACTTCAAGGAACACATATCTATATCTTATTTCTAGTACATACTCAACTCTCTAAAAATATTTTAGAATAACATTTTAAATTTTGCAAGAATCAATACCTAGTAAAAAAAGGTTTGTAAGTCGGTAATAAAGCATACAAACACGTTAATGAGTCATGTCCAGTAAGGGAATTACATAGCAATCAAGTGCAAAAAAATAATATTTTAATATAATTTATAGCTTCACTTTGATGGACATGACTTGCTACAAGAAAATTGCATTCTATCAATATTCTAGTGCACATTCTCACACCCAATAAACATACAAGAAAGATAAACATAAAACATGTGGCTAGACATAATCAAATAACACAGTAAAATCCCAGCTACACCATATTATAAACTAAAAATTTATATATGATAGTATTTTATCTAACATCTAAGTGTGTACAAATCATTGTGGTTATAGGTTTATATGATTTTAATAAAGTCACAAAGTTTGACACAATCCTAAAAATCTAAGAGAGCTAGAATTTAACACATTGATATATTTAGTTTTAAAAATAAATTTAGCATATAAATTTATTTAAATTTATATGAAAGAAGATAACTTTTAGTTTTTTTTTTTTAAAGTTGACCTTATTTATGTCCTAAATAAGCCATGAAATTTAGTTTAAAAATATAGTCTTGAAAATAAAATAATATGCATAAATATATTAGAAGAAATTAATTTTATTTTAAAAGATGATCTTCTATATTATCTAAGTAATCAAAGTTACTTACCTTATGTTACATAGATACTTAGTGGAATCATATAAAATTTAGATTATAATATAATAATTTGCATTATTTAATGAGTTATGCTCTTGAACAATGCACGTTAAAGCATTATAATCAAAGATGGTCTCTCATCTAAAGGGATTCTTGTCATCGAATAATAACATTCAAATGACATATCAACACACTTAAAAAGAAGATGATACAAGCATACAACTAATATAACTATGCATGATAAGGCAAATAAATAATTTCTAAAGAAACTTAAACAATATTAAACACTTAGCATATAAAAAAAATTAACTTAACTTATAAAAATAATTTAACATCAATTAATTTTTAAAAGATAGCATCAAGAAGGTGTAACTCATGATGTATTAGTATGTGGCATGAGACTTAAGAAAAAATATAACATGAAGAATAAATACTTACACACATGAGGTAAAGCAAAGACAATGTTAAAATAATGAAATTATGCCATGATGTGATACATGTACACTCACAAATTCATAAGGATGTTATGAATGAATGCTAATAGTTTAAGTCTAGATAATGGCATATTAGATTTGGTTTACTATTATACCATTATAAAAATCATCATGCTATTTGAACTCTTCGTCTTTATGATATGTAGATATTTTTAAAAGAGAATGATATATTGGATTCATAAAGCTAACCAAGTTTATGTTTGAAATTTCATTTCAAAAACACGAGAATGCTTAAGATGACACAATAAAACTAGTATTCAATAGAACATCATAGTTTTTGCTTAAAGATCAATCATATTAATATAAGAATTTGCACAAGACAATTTAAAAAATTTGGATATGATTTAGTGCAAAAACTACCATAAAAAAACTAGAGCTTAATAATATCAAGCCCATATTTTATAAAAACATATTAACATAAGTAAAATGCTTTATGCTTTGGCCAATGAAAAAATCAACAACATATCATGATTATCCTAAAAGAATAAGAAACATGGAATCATACTTATGCAAGGAAACATATCGACAAAATGATACAATCTGATACATAACATAACACCCACGTAAACATAATATACTTATGTATCACCATTAAACATATGATTACCCTCACACTCACTAAATAGTGTCAACACATTAGCTTATACATTATTCAATAACAAGAATCTCAGAAATTAACCAATCCCACTAAGAAAAGCAAGGGTTATTAAGCATATATTAATCACATGATTATTATCATGCTCTCAACTTCATTATGTTGAAGTTAAGAAGATTTTCATTAATGAATGCTTTCATTACAAATATAGCAAAAATCCATACCTCCATGAGCATAGATTTTCATCAAATGGAAAAGAGAAATAATCAAGCGTAAGAAAAAGACTCTGGAATCATGATATCAAAATTACATTATCCAATAACCTAGGTACTTAAAGCGAAGGATATGATAGGCTTGGAATCACTCAAAGGCTATAAGAAGGTTGTATGAAAGGGTTTTCTAACCTATGAACTATCTCTAATATCCGCTTATCTAAATATTTTTCTAAGAGATCTGAAAATAACAAAAGTTTAGATAGATCTCACGATCAAAGGATTGTAGTTGGTCCCCATCACAAAAAAACTCTTTCCTTGCAACAATGTTCCTCCTTCCAGCCATCTTCATCTCCACTTTCTTCATTTTCTCTTCAGCTTCTTCCCTCAACACCAATGGAAAATCTCTCTTAAACTCTCCTCTCAAGTAGTCACCAAACCCTCTAAATTTTTCTAGCTCAAGATCTTAAGAAAAGCTCTCTAAAAGTTGCATTAATATTTGCATGAGAAGGTTTTTTCTTAAACCTTTTGGACTTGGACAAGAATCCAACCTTCTTTCCCCATCCTATACAACCTTTCTCACTTGTCCATGCCCAAAATTTGAATAAGCAATAAGGAGAAATGTCCAAAAATATTCCAAACTAAAGCAAGAGCATTGTGTACTTATCTGGAGCACTACGACACTACCTAGTGCAAAAAAGTGAGAGAAAAGTGCAGTGGCACTGCCATGTAGCATCACTAAGCTAGGTTTAACATTATAGCCCTAAGCAAAGGCCATGTTCAAAATGTCGCATTTTCACTTTCTTCGCAAAGTAAAGCCGCCAATGTATGTTTTGAGCCACAAAGAGCTCAACAAATATAATTCAAATATTTTAAAGTGTTTTAAAAGGATTCATAAGTGATTTGCATCAAATATAATGCTAATAAACGTACCCCAATAAATTGTTGTGTTAGTAAGGTGTAGTACACTTTTTGGTAATATATAAAAATAATACAAGGTATATTCTGTCATGATCTATCCAAGTGAATATATACTTAATTTTTACCGGCTAAGTTCATCTTATACCACTGGACCTCTAACAATATGATGATGTTGGTGTTGACCTCACTTTTGGTTGAGGTCTAGAAATTTCTTTAGTAGCCTAGGTCTAGCTATAGGACTTNCGACCGACAACTTCCAACGGGCAACTCCAAAACCAAGAAATAGTGCCGACACACACATAAAAAAATTCAACTTCCAATGTGTAATTCAGAGGCATCTCATTTCTTCTAGAAATATTTCCTAATCGTTGACATCGATCACATGTTTTAATATTTTCATTAACATCTATATAAAGAGTAGGCCAATAAAATCCAGCTTGCAATATTTTATGTGTAGTTCTACTATTTCCAAAGTGTCTTCCAAATTCAAAATCATGACATCGCTCAATTATTTGTTCAGTATCTTCGTAAGACACACTTCTTCTAATGATAAAATCTTTACACTACTTATATAAATGAGGGTCATCCCAATAGTATAATCTTGCATCATGAATAATTTTCTTTAATTATTGATTTTTTACATCTGGTGGTAGAATATCACTCACATTATAATTTATTATATCGGCATACCTCGGTATATTATTTATATCAATACTATACATCTGTTCATCAGGGAAAGATTCCAAAATTTCATTTGCAAAATCAGTTAATATTTCTTGTTCTAGTCTAGACAAATGATCAGCTATTTGATTATCATTTCCGTTTTTATGTACTACCACAAAATCAAACTCTTGCAGCAGAAGTATCCATCTGATTAATCTCAGTTTAACATCCTTCCTTTTCATCAAATATTGGATAGTAGAATCATATGTATGGACTATACATTTCGCTCCAATTAAGTAAGGTTTAAACTTATCAAAGGCATAGACTAGCTAAACACTCTCTTTCAGTAGTGGTGTAATTAATTTGGGCATCATTTAAATTATTACTATCATAATATATTTAAAAACTTTTTTATACCATTACCCTAAAATAGCTTCAATAGCAAGATCACTAGCATCACACATTATTTTAAATGGTTTCTCCCAATCATGTGGACCTATTTTAAAAGTAGTGATTAATTTTTCTTTCAGTAAATCAAATGATTTTATGCATTCCTCATTAAAATTAAATTTCATATCCTTTTCTAAGAGTTGACACAATGCCTTAGTAATTTTTGAAAATTTTTTTATATAATGCCTGTAGAAACCAGCATATCCTAGAAAACTTCTTACCCCTCTAACCGTTGTAGGAGGTGGTAATTTCGCAATAGCTTAAATTTTTGGCGGATCTACTTTCATGCCTTTTTAAAATTTTTTTTGCATAAGTACAATTCCTCCCGCAACCTTAAATTGACATTTTTCCCAATTTAGTACTAAGTTAATTTTTTCACATAGTTCCAAAACTTTTTATATATTATTTATGCATAATTCAAATGAAATTCCAAATACAAAAAAAATCATCCATAAATACTTCCATTCCACGTTCAATTAAATTACAAAAAATTGACATCATAAAATTTTGAAATATCGCAGGTGCGTTACATAGTCCAAAAGCCATTCTACAAAATACAAATGTTTCATAAGGGCTTGTAAATGTTATTTTTTCTTGATCCTCATGGGCAATAAGAATTTAATGATGCCCAGTATATCCATCTAGAAAGTAGTAATATTTTTGCCCATCCAATCTATCAAACATTTGGTCTAGAAATGGTAAAAGAAAATGATCTTTCCTGGATGCTACATTTAATTTTCTATAGTCTATAAAAATTTGCCAGCTAGTAACTTATCTTGTTCGAATTAAATCATTTTTCTCATTTACTTCAATTGTCACTCCTTTCTTTGGAACACAATAGATTGGACTTACCCAAGCACTGTCTGAAATAGGATATATACTTCCAGCATCTAACCATCTTAAAATTTCCCTTTTAACAACTTCATTCATTATTGTATTTAATCTCCTCTGATGGTTAGCTTTAGGTTCATATTATTCATCTAATAGAATTTTGTGCATACAAATTGAAGGATTGATTCCTTTAATATTTTTTAAATCCATCCAAAGGTCCTCTTATATCTTTTCAACATTTCTACTAATTTTTTCTCTTGAATTTCAGTGCAATTAAAAGATATAATAACAGACAATGTAGATGAATCTCCTAAAAACACATATTTTAAATGGGCAAGTAATACTTTCAATTCAAGTTCAAGTGGTTTAATACTTGAAGGAATAAAATTCTCATAATTTTCCAAAAGGTTCAAAATTTCAAATTTGTCCTAAACATAATCTAAATTATCATTTTTTATTTTATTATCATTCTCATAATTCTCTTCTTGCCTTAGTTTTTCTTCAAACATTCCCTTAAATCACTCCTTAGATAATTAGTAACTTCCTTTCTAAAACATTCATTATGTTTTTCTATTGTATGATATTTCATAGCTTTTGCTATATTAAATGTTACTTCTTGATCATTGACTCTCATTATTAATTCACCTTTTTGTAGCTTTTGTAATATTAAATTTTACTTCTTGATCATTAACTCTCATTATTAATTCTCCTTTTTGTACATCTATTACAGCTCTCCCTATTTCAAGAAATGGTCTCCCTAAAATAATAGGAATCTCTTTATCTTCCTCCATATCTAAGCGAGGAACGGTCTCCAAAAAATAATAGGAATCTCTTTATCTTCCTCAAGATCTAATACAAAAAATTCTACAAGAAAAATAAATTTATCCACTTATACTAATACATCTTCTAGTATAACTCCTTTTAGACAAGTTATTGACCAATTAGCTAACTGAAGAGTTATAGTAGTAGGGAAAGTCTCTCCTAAATCTAAATGTTTAAAAATAGTTTGAGGCATAAGATTAATAATAACTCCTAGATCACATAAGGTTTTTCCAAAAATGTTCACACCAGTAGCAGAAGGTATATTAAAACTACCAGGATTTTTTAACTTTTCAAGAAGTTTTTTCTGAATAATTGCACTATGGTCTTCACTGAGTGCAACGATCTCGTGATCAACAAACTTCCTGTTATTGTTTAGTATATCCTTCATAAATTTTATATAACTTGGCTTTTGTTCCAAAGCCTCAATGAAAAGAATATTTATTGTTAACTTTTTAAGGATTCCAAAAATTTTGTAAATTATTTATCTTTATTCTTTTGCTTCAATCATTAAGGAAATGGAGGTGGCGGTTTTTCTAAAGAAATTTGTATTGGTTTATTTTCAACATTGTCGCTTTCAATTTCTACCTTCTCCTTCTCAACTTCAGTTTCTTTTTGGGTTCTGTTGTCCATTTCTTTTTCACTTCCTAATTGAATAATTTTAATTTGCTCCTTATTCTAATCTGTTAGATTAACTTCAACAGTGCTAGGAAGAATTCCTGAAGGTCTGTTACTAAGTGTAGTAGCAATATGTCCTAATTGCAGCTCTTTGATTTTGTATTTGATTTCCCATGTTCAACATCACTTCTTCCATAGTCAACTTATTCTCCTTAACTTGTGAGTTATTGCTAAATTTAGGATGATAATAAGGTCTATAGTTATGATTCTCTTGGTTATTTGAATTTCCTGAGGGGTTCACCAAATTATTTTAATTCTTCCAACTAAGATTAGAGTTATTTTTTTTATCCAGTATTATAATAATTAAAATAGGGATTATTATTTTTATTATTTATAGCATTCATAGTTTCATAAGTTGATTGAGTATCAATTATTTGTCCTAATGAATTTTCCTCAAACACTGGTGGTATTTGAGAATAGTTCACTCTAATTTTGTCAATCTTCTTTGATATAGCGATAATTTGAGTTGCCAAAATAGACATTGCGTTAGAATCATGAATAATAGCTACTCTCTTTGGATTTATTCGATCAGAGGACCTTTGAAAATTATTAGTAGCCATCTCCTCTATTAAAGAATATGCTTCATCAAAACATTTTGACATTAATGATCCACCTGGAGCAGCATCTATAATAGATCCAAGTGATCCTAATAATTGATCCCGATATTTTAGGAGTAAATATATGTAAGGATTTATGAACTTCACACCAATACTTGAAGATTTTAATCCCCAGTAATGGCACCAAAAACTTGATCCCAATTAACTGCTTAGTTGCAACAGTATAACAACACTTTAATTATATGTTCACTTATATTTCATTACTTTGCAACAGATTAAGAACTTGATCTTGAAGTACATAAAAATTTAACTTTTTAATTTATATATGTTGGGATACTATGCAACTATACGTATCGTTATCAAGTAATATAAGACTTTTTGATTAAGACCTAAATATCGAACCCACGGGAAAATAATGCAATATGCTTAATTGATCATCAAACTTACTCTTTTAAAAAAGACAATTACTTAAATTAGAGATGTATTTGCAGTAATTAAAATTTAAATATTTTTGGTATTTTTGATATTTTGACGAAAGAGTAATAATTTAAAAAGATAACTTGAGTTTATGTAAAAGAAAAGCACTAAATTTGAAAATATCTTTCTCCTTGTCATGAATTAATACTAAACATAGGAATTTTGTTGCGGTAGTATGCAAATTGTGTTGTGTCAAATAGTAGCAATTATATTTTTTCCCTTACTAGAGATGCTATAAAGAACATTGGGTAATTTAAAGTTTGAATAATTCTGAAGACCAGCTAAGCAAGAAAGATACTAGCTCTCAATCTATAGTTCCCTTAGTTCCCTTCACTTGGGGGCTAACATCTCGTATCAAAACCTAAAACAATAAACCAATTTGGGGGCTTTAACCTATCACCTAAAAGTCCTCTAACTTTACACCCTTCAATGATTATTTGCTTATTTATTTTTACTAAATCATATGAATTAAATTCTCATTCAAAAAAACTCATGTGATTCTTTTCAATTATTGACTGAGACAATACCAACCCGGTTCTTACATGTTCTCACAATAAATTTTAACATCTGGATTGGCCAAATCATACATGAATACCATCGAATTGAATCATCACAACTTCTTCCAACATTAAAGATTAGTACTCTCCATAACTTCCATCCATTACTTTAATTACTTATCATTTTAAGGAGAAAGAAAAAGAAAACTTCTCAGAATCCATGGAAAAAACAAAACCACACTTTAGTTTAAAAGTAGAAATCATTGTCAAACCAACAAAAAACAAAACCACACTTTAGTTTAAAAGTAGAAATCATTGTCAAACCAACAAGAAGTCTCAAAACCAAAAGTAGTCTAAAACAAAAAGATAAAAACTTATCTCAAGTCCTCCACCAAACTCTTGAAGTTCCATTGAACCTCTTCTCTTTTACAATCATCAACAATAAGTCTCAATTAAAACCAAAAGTAGTCTAAAATAAAAGATAAAAACTTATCTCAACAATAACAAGTCTCAATTAAAATCAAAAGTAGTCTAAAACAAAAGATAAAAACTTATCTCAAGTCCTAAGTCTCAATTAAAACCAAAAGTAGTCTAAAACAAAAAGATAAAAACTTATCTCAAGTCCTCTCCCATTTCAATTAAAACCAAAAGTAGTCTAAAACAAAAGATAAAAACTTATCTCAAGTCCTCCACCAATCTTGAATTTCCTTTGAATCTGTTTAAGAACAAATATAAAAACTTATCTCAAACCCTCCACCAAACTCTTGAAGTTTCTTTGAATCTCTTCTCTTTTACAACACTTTCAAATAAACTTATCACAAATCCTCCATCGAACTCTTAAAGTTCCTTTGAATCTCTTCTCTTTTACAACACTCTAAACTCTCAAAATAAAACTAAAGACAAGNTTAGTGCTTGAAAATCTCTCCAAACTCCTTAGAACTCCTCTTCTCCTAACTCTTGCAGAACTTTAAAGCACCCACTTCAAATGTCTCAACTTCCTTCTCTTATAAATCTCCAAAAGTGCCTTGGAAACTCTTCAAAATGTGTCCAAATTTGATGAATCCTCCAAAGGATGCCTCCTTTCACAAGTTTTTTAATAATATTTTCATTATTAGTGGTCATAACCACCCTCTTAAGCTAATAGGTGCCTTAAATACCTCTTTAAAATTCAGCCAAATGAAGAAAACTGTCAAATAACTGCCTCTAGCGCTTAAGCGCGGGCCTCTGACACTTAGTCGTGGCCTTCTTTGTTTCACCGGCGCTTAGGCACCAAAACGCTTTAGCCCATATTTCACTTTTTTACTCTAAATTTGATCCTTTTTCACTCCTTTAAGAATTTTTATCTTTTTACTTGTACCTGAAAGAAAAACACAAAAATACTTTCCATTAAAGTGCAATATCTAAAAAATAAGCATGAAAATGTGTCTAAAAACACTATATATTTTAGGTGTATCAATAAGCAAAGAAAAATTTCTNGACAAGGAAAAAGTAAACTTTGTGTGATGCTTAAATTTCTCCACAAGATTCTCCACAATCCTCTTCCTTTTCAAGCACTCTCTTCCTCTTCAAGCACCCCCTTTCAACTCTCTTTTTTAATTCCTATCTCGGAGTCAGTACCTAATTTTGATTCCCTATTTTCGAGGTCGGTACATAAATATTGACTCTATTTCTGGGATTGATACCTATATTTTAATTCCCATCTCAGAGTCAGTACCTAAATTCAGATTCCCTCCTTTTGAGTTCGATACCTAAATTGTTATTCTCTTTCTGAGATTGATACCTAAATTCCAATTCTCAACTTAGGGTTAGTACCTAAATTCTAATTCCCTCCTTGAGAGATCGGTACCTTATTTCTGATTCTCTTTTTCAAATTGATACCTAAATTTCAATTCCCACCTCAGGGTCAATACCTAAATTCTGATTCCCTTTTTCGCTTTTGAGGTAGGCTTAGACGTCCTATTTCTATCTCCTCTTTAAGCATCCTATTCCCATCCTTACAATCGGGATAGGCTTTGAAGCCCTATTCCTTTTTTCTACGCTTGTGTTTTCCATTTAATTCGGTTTCCTTGCGCATAATTTCACCATCTTAAAATTTTAAATTGAAATCCAAACCTCCTTTGATATATTCAATTTGAATCAAGTCTTCGCTGGGACTGCCAGTTTCCCGTCGATTATCCCCAAAATCTTCTTTCTTTTCCCTAGTGAGAGTATTTTATACTCCTTAGTGAACAACTGTCACTCAACTCTATACTTTGTTCTAGGTCTATTGATCTTGTAGGTCAACACAAATACTTGCGGTGTGCTTGTTCGACACACCACACCTGTTGAGGGTCCATTTGTTGACCTCACATTTCGATGAGGTCTAGTTTCCTCCTTAGTATCCTTAGGTCTAGCCAAAGGAATTTCCTGTTGACTATTCTTAGAGGACTAGTAAAGGAACCCTCAACATTAGAAATTCTAAACTCTTCTTTGCTTAACTTGAAGTTCCACATATTGATCCTGACCTCTAGCACTTAGTAGGTGGGGTCAATGTGAGGGAGCTCAAGGGGCATCCCCAAAGGAATACTTGGCCTTATGGTTGACTCTGGGTTGGTCTGGAGCTAGTTCACTCACTTACACTTACTTTCACTCACATTCACTCACAACCTTAAGCCCAAACTTGTTAACTTTGATCCCTTAATCTTTTGAGAGGCTCATGTAGATAGTCCCAATACCAACTAGCTCTAGGCTAAAGTTTAGCCAAGGCCAGTACATAAAGGACCCAAAAGAAGAGGATTTTATTGGTCAATGGCTCAAATAAGGTGGCTGGCATCTCAATTTTACCAAAATATCAAAGTTAGCCTTTCGCCCCCAAATCTACACAATTTACCAAAACACCCCAAAATCCCAAATTTGACCAAAATTCCAAAAATTACCCAAACTATCAAAATTTTTTCAAAAATTATTTCAAACCATTTGAAACTACTAAAATTGCCCAAAACTTCCCAAATTTGCCAAAATTACCGAAATACCCCCAAATTTGCCAAAATTACAATATTACCGTTGGTGGCCCGAACTTTCCCAAATCCCTTAAAATCATCTCAAATGTACCCACAACCAATTTGGAACCTTAAATTGAACCTAATTTGATCAATTTGACCAACTTTGACCAAAAGCACTTGTTGACCTCATTTTTGGTTGAGGTCTAGAAAACTTCTTTAGTAGCCTAGGTCTAGCCATAGGACTTTCNGGCTGAATGAGACGGACCCGACATTATCGAAATCCATCTAATTTAAGTCGAATCAAGCCCAGAGCAAGTTATTAAACCGCTTTTGGAAGCTTTTCGAGCATACTTGGAAGGTCAAATGGATGCTAAATCAGATGGCTTGTATTCAAATCGTGAGTCTCAAAAAGACGAATCCAACAAGCACAAGTTCGCTCAATTCCGACATTGTTAAGGTACTCAAATGTCTATTAAATATCGTGTGATCAAGGGAATTTCTCCATGTCGTCCGATCAAAGTGGTTCATATTCGTTCAATGCAGCTGAAATTTTATAAATAGAGTCTCACTCCTCTCATTAGAGGGGGGAGAGAGATTAAAGTATGAAGAAACACAAAGCTTGGAGAAGGAGCTGAAGTTGTCACTTACTCCTACAGTTGCCGACCACCTCCAATCACAGTCAACCGCCACTCTTCTGCCGTAGCCAATCACCATTGACCGCCGCTCACTCCTTGTGACGAAGCATCGTGCGAAACAACAACAAACATTGATGAGTCACGAAACAACCGTCGAAACGGCACATCATCCCGAACACTGGGCGCCCCCAAAGACCTAAACCCAAAAGATAGAGAAATAACGCAACCCGAAGACGATACAACTACACATCTCGATGATGGGTTAACGACATAAGTAGGGTTGTTAAATTGGCTCGAAGAACATGAGTCACTCAAATATCAGATCAAATTTTAGCTCGGATCAAAATCAGATCGAACCATTAGAGCTGAGCTACGAGCCAAATTCAACCCCACAACCTCACAGTNACCTCCTTAATTTTTTTCCAATATTCTTTGAGTGTGAGAGGAGAGCTTCTTGAGAGAGAGTGTGGCTAGTGAGAAGCAAGGCTTCTTCTCTCTTATACTAAAGGAGAGTTTCATCTTAGATTGGGGAAGGATTGCTAGAGCATTGTCGGAACTTCTCAAGAGTTAGGAACTTCGGCAAAATCTTGTTGAATTATCCTCCTAGAAGAGAGCTTCCTCATTACTTTGGGGAAGGACGCTTGTGGGCTTCTCTCCTGTCGTTAGGTGAGCTTCATCTATGACATATGCTTGGGAAGTTGAACAACCACCGTGGGGTGAGATTCCCTAGAGCCCTTTGCATTTTATTTCTTAGGCAACATTACGATATTTGTAGAGAATGCTAGGTTTATTTTGTTGATTTCTTAAGGGAAGCCCTTGGTTAGGAAGCTCATTCGTGGCAAAATCTTTTGTAAAATCTGAGTGACTTTCCGTTATAAACCCTAGATCTAAATCCTAGTAGGTCGGAATCCTAATTTCTCAAGGCTTTGGCGCTTCCAACCTTCCATGAAGGGGTTAGAATAGTTAGATTTTGAAGAATGAGAAAAAATTTTAACTAACCCATTCTAAAAGATTGTGGAAGGGTTGTAGGACGAAAAAAAACTTTATAGCTAGTTCATCCTAAAAATGGTGAAGGACTTCTCCTACGAGAAATAAGATGATGAAGTTCTCCACATTCCTCGTCAAAGCAGGAGGCAGCTATGCCTCATATCCAAGAGCTAAAACCTTAACTGTCTATGTAGCTTTAGTTAAGTTTGTTTCGCTATTGATTGTAATCAATTGCAACTTGCACATCACATTGTATGTTTGTATGCTCGTGGGGTTGGTCGCNCATATTTCTCCTAATCCTCACTCAAGCATGATCCTGACCTTCAACTTCAAGGAACACATATCTATATCTTATTTCTAGTACATACTCAACTCTCTAAAAATATTTTAGAATAATATTAGAAATTTGGCAAGAATCAATACCTAGTAAAAAATGGTTTGTAAGTCGGTAATAAAGCATACAAACACATTAATGAGTCATGTCCAGTAAGGGAATTACATAGCAATCAAGTCCAAAAAATAATATTTTAATATAATTTATAGCTTCACTTTGATGGACATGACTTGCTATAAAAAAACTGCATATATCAATATTCTAGTGCACATTCTCACACCCAATAAACATACAAGAAAGATAACATAAAACATGTGGCTAGACATAATCAAATAACACAGTAAAATCCCAACTAAACCATATTATAAACTAAAAACTTATATATGATAGTATTTTATCCAACATCTAAGTGTATGCAAATCATTGTGGTTATAGGTTTATATGATTTTAATAAAGTCACAAAGTTTGACACAATCCTAAAAATCTAANGTTATGCTTAGTTAATTTCCTTCGAGAATACTAAAAAAATTCTCGAATAAAAAATATGTGTGTGTTATGTAATATTTCTATAAGTTCATCAAAATGAGAAGGTATTAATTTTTTAGGGTGTATTTTCTACNCAATATAATATTTTTTTATATAATGATTTTTATGAAATAGTTTGGAAACTTAAGTCCAATGAGAATTTGGACTAGGACATTCCACACCATTTTTTGACACTCACAAGTACTTTCTACATTTATCTAGAAAATTATACTAAAATTTAATCTAATTTTTGTAGAACTATCAAGAAAATGTGTTATGCTTAGTTAATTTCATCTTTGAGAATACTAAAAAAATTATTGATTAAAAAATATGTGTGTTATGTAATATTTCTATAAGTTCATCAAAATGAGAAGGTATTAATTTTTTAGGGTGTATTTTCTACCTCAAAATTAGACCAGTCCATAGGGAATAGGGTGAATTATTGTATCCCTGTGGGCAGTAGTCTATCAACAATAAAGACTTATGAAATGATCCCAAGTAATGCATTAAAGAATTGGTAGAGCTCAAGAGGGCTATCAAATGATACGTAAAAAAATGTTTATACCGATAGACATGAATTACTTAGGATTTCATAGATTCATCCTCCTAAGTCATCACAAGAATTAAGACTGTTAAATATGGGCTAATAATCTTGTGTGGGTCGGGATTATTGATGAACCCTGTAAGCATTCTAGATAAGCACTTATGTAGGCATAAATCATGTGGTCAATAAAGTGAAGATAAGCACACACACTTCTCACAAGATATGACATGAAACACATTTTATTCATTCTCTAATGTGATGGGTTAGATTATGCTATGAATGTCAATTAACCTTGACCTAATGCATGGTAAAAATCTCTCTTATGATGAGTACATAAAGCTCAAATCGAAATACGTAATCTCATAATGAGGAGAATTCAAAATTTCAAATATTAAATCTTTTAATTTTACAAAAACAACCATAAGCCATGCATGCAAAAATATTAAGAAAAAAATAATTGTTTGAGCCTAAAATTATAATTTTATCTTGGCAAAGTTATTTTAGTTAAAAAAAATCTTATTTTGTTCTAAGAGCATAAGACAAACTCTCGGGCAAAAAAAATCCAAAATCAACAAGATAGGATAAAAAATAGCATATGTGCATAATGAAACAAGCACACCCACGTAAATGAATTATAAATAAATTAGGCGCCACTAGGTTAATAACATATCTTAGAAAATAAAAAGACAAGCAAGCTCCACATATTCAACTCAATCCAAGATTTATATACTGATAAGCATTCTTGAATCAAGATTTATATAATAATAAGCATTCTNGGTTAGACCAATCCATGGGGAATAGGGTGAATTATTGTATCCCTGTGGGCAGTAGTCTATCAACAATAAGGACTTATGAAATGATCCCAAGTAATGCATTAAAGAACGGTAGAGCTCATGAGGGCTATCAAATGATAGACAAAAAATGTCTATACCGATAGACATGACTTAGTTAGGATTTCATAGATTCATCCTCCTAAGTCATCACACTCTAGGCCTTTCTATCCATAGAAGAAGTCAACCAAATGTAGCCTAAAGCGCCCTCTTAGAAACTTATGAGTTATGTCATTATAAAACTCCTTAAAGAAAACCAACCTAGAATCATAAGACTTTCTATGATGGAATAAAAATGGAATTGGGCTTAATTTCATCATAGAAATGATAAAATGCCCATGAAAAAGGAAAGAGAAATGTAGCCCAATTACAAGAATTAAGACCGTTAAATATGGGCTAATAGTCTTGTATGGGTCTGGATTATTGATGAACCTCTAAGCATTCTAGATAAGCACTTATGTAGGCATAAACCATATGGTCAGTTCAGTGGAGATAAGCACACACACTTCTCACAAGATATGACATGAAACACATTTTATTCATTCTCTAATGTGATGGGTTAGATTATGATATGAATGCCAACTAACCTTCACTTAATGCATGGTAAAAATCTCTCTTATGATGACCACGTAAAGCTAAAATAGAAATACATAATATCATGATGAGGAGAATTCAAAATTTCAAATATTAAATCTTTTAATTTTACAAAAAACAACCATAAGCCATGCATGCGAACATATTAAAGAAAAAATAATTGTTTGAGCCTAAAATTTAATTTTACCTTGGCAAAGTTATTTTAGTTAAAAAAAAAATCTTATTTTGTTCTAAGAGCATAAGACATACTCTCGGGCAAAGAAAATCCACAATCAACAAGATAGGATAAAAAAAATAGCATATGTGCACAATGAAACAAGCACACCCACATAAATGAATTATAAATAAATTAGGTACCACTAGGTTAATAACATATCTTAGAAAATAAAAATACAAGCAAGCACCACATATTCAACTCAATCCAAGATTTATATACTTATAAGCATTCTTGAATCAAGATTTATATAATAATAAGCATTCTAGAATTAAGGTATGGGACATGAGCTATATTTCTCCTGATCCTCACTCAAGCATGATCCTGACCCCCAACTTCAAGGAACACATATCTATATCTTATTTCTAGTACGTACTCAACTCTCTAAAAATATTTTAGAATAATATTTTAAATTTTGCAAGAATCAATACCTAGTAAAAAAAAGGTTTGTAAGTCGGTAATAAAGCATACAAACACATCAATGAGTCATGTCCAGTAAGGGAATTACATAGCAATCAAGTGCAAGAAAATAATATTTTAATATAATTTATAGCTTCACTTTGATGGACATGACTTGCTACAAGAAAATTGCATATATCAATATTCTAGTGCACATTCTCACACCCAATAAACATACCAGAAAGATAAACATAAAACATGTGGCTAGAAATAATCAAATAACACAGTAAAATCCCAACTACACTATATTATAAACTAAAAATTTATATACGATAGTATTTTATCCAACATCTAAGTGTGTACAAATCATTGTGGTTATAGGTTTATATGATTTTAATAAAGTCACAAAGTTTGACACAATCCTAAAAATCTAAGGGAGCCATAATCTAACACCTTGATATATTTAGTTTTAAAAATAAAATTTAACATATAAATTTATTTAAATTTATATGAAAGAAGATAAATTNTGGAGCTAGAATTTAACACATTGATATATTTAGTTTTAAAAATAAAATTTAACATATAAATTTATTTAAATTTATATGAAAGAAGATAAATTTTAGTTTTTTTTTTAAATTGACCTTATTTATGTCCTAAATAAGCCATGAAATTTAATTTAAAAATATATTCTTGAAATCAAAAAATATGCATAAATATATTAAAAGAAATTAATTTTATTTTAAAAGATGATCTTATATATTATCTAAGTAATCAAAGTTACTTACCTTATGTTACATAGATACCTAGTGGAATCATATAAAATTTAGATTATAATATAATAATTTGTATTATTCAATGAGTTATGCTCTTGAACAATGCACGTTAAAGCATTATAATCAAAGATGGTCTCTCATCTAAAGGGATTCNAATCTTATATATTATCTAAGTGATCAAAGTTACTTACCTTATGTTACATAGATATTTAGTGGAATCATATAAAATTTAGATTATAATATAATAATTTGCATTATTCAATGAGTTATGCTCTTGAGCAGTGCACGTTAAAGCATTATAATCAAAGATGGTCTCTCATATAAAGGGATTCTTTTCATGGAATAATAACATTCAAATGACATACCAACACACTTAAAAAGAAGATGATACAAGCATACAACTAATANGGAATAATAACATTCAAATGACATACCAACACACTTAAAAAGAAGATGATACAAGCATACAACTAATATAACTATGTATGATAAGACAAATAAATAATTTCTTAAGAAACTTAAACAATATTAAACACTTAGCATATAAAAATAATTTAACTTAACATATAAAAATAATTTTAGATCAATTAATTTTTAAAAGATAGCATCAAGAAGGTATAACTCATGATGTATTGGTATGTGGCATGAGACTTAAGAAAAAATATAACATGAAGAATAAATACTTACACACATGAGGTAAAGCAAAAACAATGTTAAAATAATGAAATTATGCCATGATGTGATACATGTACACTCACAAATTCATAAGGATGTTATGAATGAATGCTAATAGTTTAAGTCTAGATAATGGCATATTAGATTTGATTTACTATTATACCATTATAAAAAGCATCATGCTATTTGAACTCTTTGTCTTTATGATATGTAGATATTTTTAAAAGAGAATGATATATTGGATTCATAAAGCTAACCAAGTTTATGTTTGAAATTTCATTTCAAAAACATGAGAATGTTTAAGATGACACAATAAAACTAGCATTCAATATAACATCATATTTTTTGCTTAAATATCAATCATATTAATATAATAATTTGCACAAGACACTTAAAAAAATTTGGATATGATTTAGTGCAAAAAATACCATAAAAAAACTGAAGCTTAATAATATCAAGCCCATATTTTATAAAAACATATTAACATAAGTAAAATGCCTTATACTTTGGCCAATGAAAAAATCAACAACATATCATGAATAACCTAAAAGAATAAGCAACACGGAATCATACTTATGCAAGGAAACATATCGACAAAATGATACAATCTGATACATAACATAACACTCACGTAAACATAATATACTTATGTATCACCATTAAACATATGATTACCCTCAGACTCACTAAATAGTGTCAACACATTAGCTTATACTTTATTCAATAACAAGAATCTCAGAACTTAACCAATCCCACTAAGAAAAACTAGGGTTATTAAGCATATATTAATCACATGATTCTTATCATGCTCTCAACTTCATTATGTCGAAGTTAAGAAGATTTTCATTAATGAATGCTTTCATTACAAATATAGCAAAAATCCATACCTCCATGAGCATATATTTTCATCAAATGGAAAAGAGAAATAATCAAGTGTAAGAAAAAACTCTGGAATCATGATATCAAAATTATATTATCCAATGACCTTGATACTTAAAGCAAAGGATATGATAGGCTTGGAATCACTCAAAGGCTATAAGAAAGGTGTATGAAAGGGCTTTCTAACCTATGAGTTATCTCTAACATTCGCTTATCTAAATTTTTTTTCTAAGAGAGATGAAAAGAGCAAAAGTTAAGATAGATCTCACGATGAAAGGATTGTAGTTGGTCTCCATCACAAAAAAAACTCTTTCCTTGCAACAGTGTTCCTTCTTCTAGCCATCTTCATCTCCATTTTCTTCACTTTCTATTCAGCTTCTTCCCTTAACACCAATGGAAAATCTCTCCAAAACTCTCCTCTCAAGTAGCCACCAAACCCCCTAAATGTTTCTAGCCCAAGATCTTAAGAAAAGCTCTCAAAAAGTTGCTTTAATATTTGCACGGGATGGTTTTTTCATAAAACTCTTTGACTTGGACAAGAATCCAACCTTCTTCCCCCATCCTATACAACCTTTCTCACTTTCTAATGCCCCAAAATTTGAATGAGCTATAAGGAGAAATGTCCAAAAATATTCCAACATAAAGCAAGAGCATTGTGTACTTATCTAGAGCACTACGACACTACCTAGTGCAAAAAAAAGTGAGAGAAAAGTGCAGTGGCACTATCCTGTAGCATTGCTGAGTTAGGTCTAACACTATAACCCTAAGCAAAGGCCATGTTCAAAATGTCGCATTTGCACTTTCTTGGCAAAGCAAAGCCGCCTATGTATGTTTTGAGCCACAAAGAGCTCCATAAATATAATTCAAATATTTTAAAGTGTTTTAAAAGGATTCATAAGTGATTTGCATCAAATATAATGCTAATAAACATACCCCAATAAATTGTTGTGTTAGTAAGGTGTAGTACACTTTTTGGTAATATATAAAAATAATACAAGGTATATTCTGTCATGATCTATTCAAGTGAATATATACTTAACTTTTATTAGCTAAGTTCATCTTATACTACTGGACCTCTAACAATATGATGATGTTGGGCATGGCAGATCCTATGCTACTGGAATAAGATTAGTTGACTGGAACATCAGCTTAATCCATCAACTGGGAGAACTAAACCAATCAGGGCATATCCATAGTCAATAAGAAAAAGAGATTCAACTAAACACAACATATTTCACATTAGTTGATCGAATGTTCACACAATGCATAGGCATATTATGGGATAAGACCACTCTACTTGTGAAACCAACCTAACTAGGGCTTGTCCTATGCTAGGGCATATTTTATGTTTTCTAACTAGCATATATGTATGTATCAAATATTTATTTGGATGGGGTGTATCCTACATAAAAAAATATAGAATATTTCATATCTTACATCAAATAAATAGAAGATCCCATTGATCAAGGCATATTATATGTTAGAAAAAAGGTGAATTAGGGCATATCTTGTGTCACCTAGATAGAAAATTATTATGTGACAAGAGCATATCATGTGTCAAGGATCAACTATCGAAAGCTCAAGTTGATTATGGTGAATCTTATGTCAAATGGGAGATTGTGTTGCCCAGGGCATATCCCATGCAAAAGATCATGCTATGCAGTGATCAATGACTAGGGCATATGTCATGCTATGTAGCAATTATCGATAACTAAAATCAATTAGGGATATCCTGCACTCAATAATCAAATTGACCAAAGCATACTCTGCATCCATTGATTAAATAAAAGATCCTTATATAACAAGAAGATATCCTACGTCAAAGATCAACTATCAAAAGCTCAAATCAGCTATGGCATATCATATATTGAATAAGAGATCTTATTGGCCAAGCATGTGTTGCACTAAATATTTTGTCAAGTAATGTTTAAATTGACAAGGCATATCCCCCACTAATTGTCAATTACTAAGCGCTAAAAAAGTTCAGGGCATATCATGTCTGTTGATCAAATTGACCAAGGCATATCCTACAACAAACGATTAAATATAAAACCCTTATATCATCAGGCAATATCATGTGTCAATGATCAATTATTGAAAACTCAAGCAATAAAATTGATTGGGGCATAACCTGCATTAACTAATGGGATAAAAGATCTTTATATGAATATGACATATCTTGTGTCAATGATCAACTATTAAACTCAATTGATTAATCATATGACAATTCAGTCAAACAAAGAGTATCAGTTCTAAAAGAAAAGTTGTATTAGGTTATAAGTTAAATGAGAAATTATCATGTTCAAGGAAGTTCTTTTGGGTGATATGAAAAAGAAAATTTATATGAAATATTCAATTCATATGATAAAATCATCATATTGAAATAATATCTTATGGGAATATTGATCCATTTGGGAAATTATAAGAAAATGGGATCTAAATTAGAGAAATATTAGTCTAAAAGACAAAATCGGTAATATTAGTCTGAAAAGACAAGACCCACATGATAATTGAAATGCTTACCTTAACAAATGGTCTTATAATCTCTTCTCATACAAAAATTATCATCACAATATGACTAAGTGTATGATAATTCACAATAAAAAAGAATCAAATATCTTCATATTTGTACAAGAGCTTTCCATTATATTTATTAATTATGAATATTATCAAATATCTTCAGATTTGTTAATAGTAATTTAGCTTTCTGAATTCCATTATAATTTCTGATAGGCCTATAATTACTGTATTTATATTCAATAAAAAAAGGTCAAATTAAGTGAATAAGAAAATCAATTGCTATTATAAACCATTAAAACAACCCATTTATCTATCTTTTTCTATTTCCTCCCTCCCTCCCTTCTCATTATTAGAATCTTCCTGATTCAACTCATAAAATAGAATAAGCCAAAGAAGCTTTTAGGCTCATGTCAAGCTTGACCTCTACTCGCTCATGAAACTCAACAATTAAATTCATCAAATCATTTAAAGGCGCTTGCTACAGGTGTAAGTGAGCCGAGCTGACCCGTGTGTCAAGTTTATCGAACCATGACCTAGAGCTTTCGCTCAAACTCAAGCTCATGCAGTCGTGACTCGTTGGCTCCCTAGCCGGCACANAGGTCAAATTAAGTGAATAAAAAAATCAATTGCTATTATAAACCATTAAAACAACCCATTTATCTATCTTTTTTCTATTTCCTCCCTCCCTCCCTTCTCATTATTAGAATCTTCCTGATTCAACTCATAAAATAGAATAAGCCAAAGAAGCTTTTAGGCTCATGTCAAGCTTGACCTCTACTCGCTCATGAAACTCAACAATTAAATTTATCAAATCATTTAAAGGCGCTTGCTACAGGTGTAAGTGAGCCGAGCTGACCCGTGTGTCAAGCTTATCAAACCATGACCTAGAGCTTTCGCTCAAACTCAAGCTCATGCAGTCGTGACTCGTTGGCTCCCTAGCCGGCACAACTAATCGGATTCCTCACATCGATGCCTTCTTCAGTGATCCACAACAACACTTCTTCTTCTCTCCCGCCATCAATCTCTTAGATAGCTTCTCAGTTGAGCTCCCACGACAACTTCATTCGAGATCGCAAACATATTATTAGCACCATGAGCTAAGCTCTAACTCTCAACTTCCTCAAATGTTCCCCTTCATAACTTTGAACTCCATACCTATAAGTTGTCCAAATATATGGACAACCAATCAGCTAAAGAAAGCACATTTTTCACAAGCATCATTGTTACATCTTCCATAAGATTTTACTTACATTACTTAAAATTTATATGGCCATTTACATGCATACAACATAATTCTTATGTAATTAAATATCTAGCACTTAAAAGTTCATATTTACATATATACCACTCAAATCTTCGTCAGATCTTCAAAGCTTCCACTCAAAATTTTCTCAAACTCATCTATGTTCGCCAGTTAGGTTCATACGCTTATATGAGTTCAGTTTTATTTTTAATTTTTTTTTAATATTAATTTTATTTTTATTTTAAAAATATAATTATTTAGCATATTTTATATGCTTTTTATTTTGTTTTCTTTCAAAAAGTACATTAATTTGTTTTTGAAAATATTTAAAATATCTAAAAATTATTTCAATTGTTTGAAAAACAACAAAATAAGATATCATATGAAACATGTTTTGTTTTTAATTAAGACATAAACGGAATAGAATTGATGCGTCATCAATTAAATCCAATATCCAGCATAAATCTCAAGGCATGATATTGATCTCGAGATGATTTTTTGAGCAAGAAATGTTAAAACTTTGATGTAAAGTCATCTAGAACTCTGATTTCAGCAAGCTTACAGTCAAACCGACTGGCTGAATGAGACGGACCCGACACTATCGAAATCCATCTAATTTAAGTCGAATCAAGCCCAGAGCAAGTTATTAAACCGCTTTTGGAAGCTTTTCGAGCATACTTGGAAGGTCAAATGGATGCTAAATCAGATGGCTTGTATTCAAATCGTGAGTCTCAAAAAAACGAATCCAACAAGCACAAATTCGCTCAATTCCGACATCGTTAAGGTACTCAAATGTCTATTACATATCGTGTGATCAAGGGAATTTCTCCATGTCGTCCGATCAAAGTGGTTCATATTCGTTCAATGCAGCTGAAATTCTATAAATAGAGTCTCACTCCTCTCATTAGAGGGGGGAGAGAGATTAAAGTATGAAGAAACCCAAAGCTTGGAGAAGGAGCTGAAGTTGTCACTTACTCCTACAGTTGCCGACCACCTCCAACCACAGTCAACCGCCACTCCTCTGCCGTCGCCAATCACCATTGACCGCCACTCACTCCTTGTGACGAAGCATCGTGCGAAACAGCAACAAACATCGATGAGTCACGAAACAATCGTTGAAACGGCACATCATCCCGAACACTGGGCGTCCCCAAAGACCTAAACCCAAAAGATAGAGAAATAACGCAACCCGAAGAAGATACAACTACACATCTCGATGATGGGTTAACGACATAAGTAGGGTTGTTAAATTGGCTCGAAGAACATGAGTCACTCAAATATCAGATCAAATTTTAGCTCGGATCAAAATCAGATCGAACCATTAGAGCTGAGCTACGAGCCAAATTCAACCCCACAACCTCACAGTGAAAAACTACACCTCAACTATTATGTCACGAATAAGTGCGCATAGATACAAATGATTTGATAAGAATGAGAGGAGAAACATTAATGAGAGCATTTATTTAACTTTCAACTGTGCTTCCACTCTTTACTCATTCATCCATTTCCCCCATCTCCTACCACCAACAATAAAGGTCCCATAACCAATAAATACACCAAGCACCACAGAGTCAACCACTCCTATAATGGCAGAAGGCCAAATGTCATGTGCCATGGCCGAGAAAGGAAAATACAGATTTGGAAGAAAGGTTTCCTTAGGAAGAAACTATAAATACTGATATTAATGACTGTTATGCCTTCTGTGATCGCTTCTGTAAAGCTGAAAGCTTTACATAAATACCCCTCATTCTAAATTTTTACATACGGGCCTGCTTATCTATGCATGAAAAAGATGTATTTCGTTCTTTAAAAGTTAAAATGATGGTAGTTTTTTCGTGGCACGAATGATTTGGGGGGTATAAATATAAAAAAAAAAGTAAAGTTTATGTGTTAGATTTGTAAATAGAAAGGAATTGTGTGGTATGTATGTAAATTCCCCAAAAGCTATTATGGTTAATATCAGACAATGTGTCAAGAGAGTTAATGGCAGGTTTGTACTAATCTGAATCATTATGGGTAGAGTGCCTCCCCATCATATCANGTAAAGTTTATGTGTTAGATATGTAAATACAAAGGAAGTGTGTGGTATGTATGTAAATTCCCCAAAAGCTACTATGGTTAATATCAGACAAGGTGTCAAGAGAGTTAATGGCAGGTTTGTACTAATCTGAATCATTATGGGTAGAGTGCCTCCCCATCATATCATTTAATGGAGTACATGATGTTGGGTGGTGGCTGCAATTAACATGATGTTTAATATGTTTCATGCAAAAAAAAGATTGAGGATTCTTTGATTGATGTTGATGGATGGCTCCCATTAATGATGAAATGATTGCAAAATGTTTGCTTAAACTCGTAGCACATTGATTGAAAACAAAATGAAAATTTTCGAGAGGTTGGGTGCAAACGATCACCTTGCAATGAAATAACAAGAATTTAAAAAACAAAAGAAAACAAGTAGATGAATTAATGCAAAAAGATCATATTTTCTAACTTAATAATTTTTTATTAGAAAAAAAAAAAGTATTAAACTAATAGAGCCATGAACTTCTTATAATCTAAGTTAATAATAAGATTTGTATGGATTAATCTCTATCTAAGCTTAACTTAATCCTGATTTAGACTCCTCAAATTATTAAATAATTTAATTTATTATGATTAATATCAAATTTTAAATGAATAGAATTGAAATTTTTTGTGCATCACAAATGTACAAGACCAAACTTTTTTTTAAGGGTATGATGATAAAGCATGTATGCTACCTAGTTTGAGAACTTACAAAAATCATAAATTAATTCATATCAATAGACCAATTAATTGGTCAAAAATAATATTAGACAACATATCTCCTAAATTTTCATTAAGCACTTAAATTGGCCCATTTAGATCATAGTGATAAGCAACTAAATATTTAAAATGTGTTCCCATTTCTTTTCCAAAGATGTTTCCTAGAGTTAATCCATGATCTTCACATTGTGATGGAAAATTATCATTTTGAGCAAACACTATAGTTTAATCACTCCATGAAACTATATTTTAGCAATGTAAGAGCATCAACAGTTATATGACATGGCACAAAATACGCTATCTTTTAAAATGATGTATCATAAAAAAGTATCATAGTCACTCAATGTACATATCAAACTACATAAAAAAGTTCATGCAAATGTCCTCCTATAGTTTATATAAAATTAGTAAACATATATACAACCATGTATTATGATGAGAAGATGCATATGTTTTGATCAAATATTTCTAACTTTGACAAAATTGGATATGAAAAATTTAGCATTTAACATTCATCACATCTATACATAAATTTTGTGCCTTCTGCAAAGTGATTCATGAGTCAACACAATAAAGTATGCGNTTTATTGGTCAAAAATAATATTAGACAACATATCTCCTAAATTTTCATTAAGCACTTAAATTGGCTCATTTAGATCATAGTGATAAGCAACTAAATATTTAAAATGTGTTCCCATTTCTTTTCCAAAGATGTTTCCTAGAATTAATCCATGATCTTCACATTGTGATGAAAAATTATCATTTTGAGCAAACACTATAGTTTAATCACTCCATGAAACTAAATTTTAGCAATGTAAGAGCATCAACAGTTATATGACATGGCACAAAATATGCTATCTTTTAAAATGACGTATCATAAAACAGTATCATAGTCTCTCAATGTACATAGCAAACTACATAAAAAAGTTCATGCAAATGTCCTCCTATAGTTTATATAAAATTAGTAAACATATACACAACCATGTATCATGATGAGAAGATGCATATGTTTTGATCAAATATTTCTAACTTTGACAAAATTGGATGTGAAAAATTTAGCATTTAATATTCATCACATCTATACATAAATTTTGTGCCTTCTGCAAAGTGATTCATGAGTCAACACAATAAAGTATGCGCCGCCAATTATATTCACTATAAATAATAAACACAATCTCATTATTTAGAATAATTTCAAAAATAAAATGCATAGAAATATTAGGTAAAGAATTGGATGTGGACTAAAAAGTAAGAGGAGAAAAGAAGAATGAAAACTAAGTAGTTGACAATAAAGTCAGTAATAAAATCAAATTGAATACACTAAATTTGAATTTATAATTATTATTATTTTTTTTAATTTATAATTTGTCGGCATTAGTTCTCATGTATTGCATAACATAAATGGTCTCACTTTTCTTAGATTCAACTTTTTCAAAAGGTTCCAATTTAAAGCTTTTCTAAATTTAAATGCATCATTACTTTATCCCTAGGCTTAAATTTCAAATGATTGTTATTTACAATGCCCAAAATGTCCACTAAACCTATTGATTAATGAATTATATACGAACTCAAGTATAAGCTACATCAAATCCCACCTTCCTAAATGCTTGGTTTATCAGAAGAATACATCCATATCTCTTGGGCTTCTGTTNATTGACAATAAAGTCAGTAATAAAATCAAATTGAATACACTAAATTTGAATTTATAATTATTTTTTTTAATTTATAATTTGTCAGCATTAGTTCTCATGTATTGCATAACATAAATGGTCTCACTTTTCTTAGATTCAACTTTTTCAAAAGGTTCCAATTTAAAGCTTTTCTAAATTTAAATGCATCATTACTTTATCCCTAGGCTTAAATTTCATATGCTTGTTATTTACAATACCCAAAATGTCCACTAAACCTATTGATTAATGAATTATATACGAACTCAAGTATAAACTACATCAAATCCCACCTTCCTAAATGCTTGGTTTATCAGAAGAATACATCCATATCTCTTGGGCTTTTGTTAATCACTTCTGTTAGACCACCAATTTGTGGTGATAAAGAGTTAAAGATTTAAACTGTTTACCCATTTTCTTAAAGAGTTTTCTTAAAATATTTTATTAATGTTAGTTTGAACACTTTATCAACATATATTTTACCAATCGAAGTGGATCAATAAACTTTTACATGATATAAAATGGGTTATTTTATAAAATGATCTTGAACAATATATCTAAAAGTATAATCCTAAATTTGCATGACAAACAACACTAAATTCCTTAAAAATGCCCTCTTATAGTTTATAAGAAATTAGTGTATAAATCATGCATTTTAATTTTTTACTTTTAACAAAGTAATAAATCATATATTGGAAAATAATGAACCACAATGTTTTCAAACTTAGGTAAAAAATACTTTTCATTAGTTATTATAATGGTCTTCTTTTCAAAATTTCTAATATCAACCTTGACATGGAATACTAAAATAAAAAAAAAATCTCTCAACAATGAATCGTAAGTATGTCATAAATAAATAATTATTTCTAATTATATAGCCTTTATAAAGAAAAAAATGAATCATTCATTAAAACTCAAAAAACCCAACCAAAATCCTTACATTTAACATACTCCCTTTCATTAGATCAAACCCAACAATCTTAGCTTATATAATATGTAAAAGAATAGAAATTCCACCCAAAACATCAATGTGTTGATCATCATATCCAAAAGTGTGCATTGTTTAGATAATATCAAAAGTTTAGTTATTAAAGTATCGATTCAATTAGTTGTTCTATCTTCATTTTCTTTGGTTTTTTATCATTGGTTCATTAGTGCTTATAACCGACCAAATAAAATACTAAATTACTTTCATTTATTCAAATAATAAATCAATAAAACAATATTAATAAACAACAAACAACCTTAGCCCACTAAACAAGATATGCTAGATGCATCCTTTTTCTCAATTGTACCCCTTGTTGGCATCAATTTTTGACGTAACGTGTGTAGGGTGCCACATGACTGGCTTGAGACGATTCAATGTTCACTTGTAGCATGTGGTAGCTTATGTCACCCATCCGAGACCTCTGGTATATGTTCAATGCACAAAACCAGGGTTTGCGATGATTCAATCCCACCCGAGAGAACCCGCAGTTAGACGGACTCACCTAGGACAATCAACATGTTTGATGTCCATTCTAGTGTTTANCCTTAGCCCACTAAACAAGATAGGCTAGATGCATCCTTTTTCTCCATTGTACCCCTTGTTGGCACCAATTTTTGACGTAACGTGTGTAGGGTGCCACATGACTGGTTTGAGACGATTCAATGTTCACTTGTAGCATGTGGTAGCTTATGTCACCCATCTGAGACCTCTGGTATATATTCAATGCACAAAACCAGGGTTTGCGATGATTCAATCCAACCCGAGAGAACCCGCAGTTAGACGGACTCACCTAGGACAATCAACATGTTTGATGTCCATTCTAGTGTTTAGGGGTCCCTCTGTATCCATTTGGAGCCTTCTCGGGTTACAAGAGAGGTCACAGAGCCTTCCTACGTGAATTACAGAAAAGTTTGGATTGGAGCGCATTACCCGGGTCGTAGTTCAAAACGCCCGTTAGTGGCAGATTCTTCGATACATAAACAAGCAAAATACTCATTTTTGAAGTTAATTGATCATAATATACTCATATGCAGTCTCTCAAAGCTTTCAGATCGAGANCGAAGCCTTCTCGGGTTACAAGAGAAGTCACAGAGCCTTCCTACGTGAATTACAAAAAAGTTTGGTTTGGAGCGCATTACCTGGGTCGTAGTTCAGAACGCACGTTAGCGGCAGATTCTTCGATACATGAACAAGGAAAATACTCATTTTTGAAGTTAATTGATCATAATATACTCATATGCAGTCTCTCAAAGCTTTCAGATCGAGAAAACCCCTCTGTCGAATGTTTCCGGTGAAAAACAACATTTTTGTGACGAGCCTAGGCGTCGGTCGTAGGGTGCCTAGGCTCCCAAACAGCTAAAATACAGCCACTTTCCAGAGCCCCCAGAAGTTAGGCGCCACCTGGGTGGCACCTAGGATCCAGACCTGGTGCCAAGAAGCCAGGGTCTTAGCGCCTAGGCGTCGAGATTGTGGCGTCTAGGAGCTAGTACACTTATAGAACACGATTTTCTTCATTTTTGGGGTCGATTTGACCCCGGTGCACCCCCTTAGACAGAAAAAAAATGGGATCGNGCTTAGCGCCTAGGCGTCGAGATTGTGGCGTCTAGGAGCTAGTACACTTATAGGACACGATTTTCTTCATTTTTGGGGTCGATTTGACCCCGGTGCACCCCCTTAGACAGAAAAAAAATGGGATCGCTTTGGCTAGTGTGAAGAATTGCATGAGGGAGGTAAACAAAGGCCCAAGATACCTCTTTTGGTGGCAAAAGAGCGAGAATTTTATGGGGGTCGAAGATATCTTTGGCTAGGGTTCATTTTCCACCCCATCATCTGCTCACTTTAGCATTTTTAGCCTCCTCAAAGAGCTGAGAAATTCTTTTTCTCTTTGGAGACTTAAGAGCTTAGATAAAGAGAGGGAGACTCTTCATCTTCCTCACGGAGAAGGGCTAAGAGGGTTGGTCATTTTCAACCTTCCTTTTCATCTTCTTCCTCCTCTTTTCTTCCGCGCCTCCTTAATTTTTTTCCAATATTCTTTGAGTGTGAGAGGAGAGCTTCTCGAGAGAGAGTGTGGCTAGTGAGAAGCAAGGCTTCTTCTCACTTATACAAAAGGAGAGTTTCATCTTAGATTGGGGAAGGATTGCTAGAGCATTGTCGGAACTTCTCAAGAGTTCGGAACTTCGGCAAAATCTTGTTGAATTATCCTCCTAGAGGAGAGCTTCCTCATTACTTTGGGGAAGGACCCTTGTGGGCTTCTCTCCTGTCGTTAGGTGAGCTTCATCTATGACATATGCTTGGGAAGTTGAACAACCACCGTGGGGTGAGATTCCCTAGAGCCCTTTGCATTTTATTTCTTAGGCAACATTACGATATTTGTAGAGAATGCTAGGTTTATTTTGTTGATTTCTTAAGGGAAGCCCTTGGTTAGGAAGCTCATTCGTGGCAAAATCCTTTGTAAAATCTGTGTGACTTTCCGTTATAAACCCTAGATCTAAATCCTAGTAGGTCAGAATCCTAATTTCTCAAGGCTTTGGCGCTTCCAACCTTCCATGAAGGGGTTAGAATAGTTAGATTTTGAAGAATGAGAAAAAATTTTAACTAACCCATTCTACAAGATTGTGGAAGGGTTGTAGGACGAAAAAAAACTTTATAGCTAGTTCATCCTAAAAACGGTGAAGGACTTCTCCTACGAGAAATCAGATAATGAAGTTCTCCACATTCCTCGTCAAAGCAGGAGGCAGCTATGCCTCATATCCAAGAGCTAAAACCTTAACTGTCTATGTAGCTTTAGTTAAGTTTGGTTCGCTATTGATTGTAATCAATTGCAACTTGCACATCACATTGTATGTTTGTAAGCTCGTGGGGTTGGTCGCCCATACGAGGAAGGTATGACCAATCACCGCGCATCATCTAACTCAATTAATTCTCAGTCACCGAATGATTCAATTAGTCAAACGATACTGATTAGCCAAACCATATACATCTTGATTGGTCAGCTATGTATATGCCATTTATGTGGTGTCACTGTAGGTTCTGTGGGTTTGATAGACCATGTTAGGCAAATTGGTCGGTCAATAAAAGTCAACCTGGCCATATGTCTATTGATCGACCAAGTACGTGTGATTTATATGCTACATATTGCACTTTGTCTCGACTGGCAGCCCCGACCCGATCGGCATTTCAATTTGCCCCGACATGGCTGCCTCTACCTTGTAGGGATTTCTCCTCCCTTCTTTTGACTACCCACTTTGAGCCATATTGCTTCTTTTATTATCGTTGATATCATCTTGATGACCCAATTATTGATGAGTTGTTGCTTGTTTGGATACGGTGATTTCTCATCTACCCTTTTAGCCTGGAAGTTCTTTGACGTATCGGGATACCACGTCAGAATGATCTGGTTATCTCGTAGGCTCCATATGTCAATGAGTATGTTACCCATGTGGGCCTGTGAGAGACTCACCCTCCACTTCCTGAATTAATGGGAGCTTTGAAACATCAGAGTATTCCCATGCGAAATAACTATCTTTGATAGCTCTGTGTTAGTTGTCATTTTAAATGGGAGCACTCTGGACCCCAGAGCAGGTAACCACACCTGAATCTAATGTTATGGGTAGCTTTTGTAAGCACTCTTTCATGGATATTTGGCACAAACAATTTCGGTCCAATCTTATTTGAGCGTATACGCTTAAACTATCTTAACAAGGTTTGTCGCATGGAAGTTATTTACGTTCTTTCTCTTGTTTATTTGCCATTGTCGTATGTCCTGACTTTTCGGTTCCTTTCTTCTCCTGATCATTCATATGATCCGGAAACAAGACTTATTCGGGAAAGGAAAGTACACGACGTTGGACAAGCTGGTTACTCCTTTAAAAATAAATAGAGAAATGAACGAAAACACCTCTGTTGAGTGTCATATTTTCATTTATTTTTAATAAATTAAGATAATTTTTATACATCATGCCCAAGACTTTTTAGGTCTTCCTCTGCATAAAAACAATATTAATAAACAAATGATATAATTATTAATATAGATATTATTTATCCCACAAGCCAAAAATTATAAATTGTAACACCAATTACTTGATATTCTTCTAGATATATAGTGTTTAAGCTATGCTCATCTAAAGTTTGATTATATTTAATTAAATTTAAACAAATAATTTGGCTGGTATGATTTTTGGTTTTTTTATAACTATAATCAATTCATTTAGCCAATTCATAAACTAAATCCTAATAAAATTCAGCACAATGTTTAAGGACAAAAAATTGTTCCTATGAAAACTTAATTCCTTTAGGTNTTGGTATGATTTTTGGTTTTTTTATAACTATAATCAATTCATTTAGCCAATTCATAAACCAAATCCTAATAAAATTCAGCACAATGTTTAAGGACAAAAAATTGTTCCTATGAAAACTTAATTCCTTTAGGTTATATATTTACACACACACACACACACACACACACACACACAGATATATATATATATATATATATATATATATCAACCTCTTTTGAGAATATTTGGAGCACAAAATTCTTCAACATAGTTTGGATATTTATACTTGGCATAATTATACAGTTTGATGTCTTTCCTAACTTAATACTCCTCAAACACCTAATTAAAATAAAAATAACTTAGATAAATGTGCATTAGCACGTGTCTCTTTTATTTCAATTAAATACTCTATATCATAAAACAACTATTAAAAGAAGAAAAATCATTAAAAATAATAATAATAAGAATAATATCATATATTAATAGGCCTTTGCCAATACTTTCATCTAATTGGAATCAACTGAAAATCATCCTCAAACATAATAAACCTAGAAAGATAACAAATGTATTCATAAAACAACAAACATTTAGCATTTATATCTACCCCAAGTATCTTATAAGGTTATAAATGTGATTCAAGTTTCAAATTCATATGTCTATAATAAACCTACAAGATGACATTCATAAAACACTCACTAACAATTATTAGCTTATGAAAACTTCTNCACATTTAGCATTTATATCTACCCCAAGTACCTTATAAGGTTATAAATGTGATTCAAGTTTCAAATTCACATGTCTATAATAAACCTACAAGATGACATTCATAAAACACTCACTAACAATTATTAGCTTATGAAAACTTCTCATAATCATTGAAATAGGTTTGAAAATTTAGATTTCTCTTCCAATTAGATTCAATATCAAAAGATGTAACGCGGGACATTAACGAATTATCAAACAAAGTATTCTCAGAATCGCTGATCTTTCCATTAAATTCATGAACATCAATATAATCATAGATTTCAATTTATAATTCCTCCACATTTATATGCAAGCTCCTGCTAGGAGACTCAGCAACATAATGACCAGTTTCCTGACACTTAAAACATGAATTTGAGAAAGTTTTAGACTGAAATGTCAATGCAGTTGATTTTCCTATAGTTTCCTTATTGACTATATAGTGTTACAATTCCTAAATATAATAGATGCAACAAACTAGATTTGACCCACCTAGAAAGAAAATTTTAAGATTTGCTGATAGTATAATCTAAGTATAAAAGTATACCCAGATAATAGAATGAAATATAGAGTCATCATTCTCTTGATGCCTAAACCTAAGAAATATGATCTTAGGATATTCAATGATCATAAACTGTAACAAGAGTTCTTCAAATTTATTCATGTTTTCAAAAATTAAAATTGAAAGAAGGCAACAACAAGTGTAGTGCTATTTTTGATTTGATATTAAAGATTTGAATGTTATATGCATAAATATGAATGTTTAAGTGTGAAATANATCCATGTTCTCAAAAATTAAAATTGAAAGAAGGCAACAACAAGTGTAGTGCTATTTTTTATTTGATATTAAAGATTTGAATGTTATATGCATAAATATGAATGTTTAAGTGTGAAATATATGTTGTAGAAGCGATATGTAGAAAATTGGAAGAAGAACATATAGACATTAAATGAACAAAAAACAAATCAAGCGGTGCATTACCGGTTTATAAAACTTAACCAAAAACCTGATCTTCCTCTTCGATCAGCCTTCGCTAGAAAGTGTTACAAGAGCTTCAATGGGACATATTTTTTCTTCGATTCTGTTAAGTCTAATGTATGTTCTCCCCTTATCTCNCATACAGACATTAAATGAACAAAAAACATATCAAGCGCTGCATTACCGGTTTATAAAACTTAACCAAAAACCTGATCTTCCTCTTTGATCAGCCTTCGCTAGAAAGTATTACAAGAGCTTCAATGGGACATATTTTTTCTTCGATTCTGTTAAGTCTAATGTATGTTCTCCCCTGATCTCGATGTCAAACCAACCGAACCTCATTCCCTTCAGCAATGGACGTATCGGTTGCTACTCAACAGGTGAAAACCATCTGAATAGCTCTGAAATTTCAATGGAAGCAGCCACAATGGCACTTAGCAGTCAACCATGCATACAAGACTTGAGAGTATGGTTGAATAAAAGAGGAAAGAATTCAGAGCATTAATGTCAAAAAATCCACAATATCTGGGATCTGGTAAAGTTTTTGGGATTTTTTAACAAAGAAAAAGGTATTGGTTTATTCATTTCAATAATAGTGAGAAGAGAAAGAAATTATATTCATTCTTAATGATGTTATCATAGAAACAAGGGAGAAATTTAGTTGAGAAAGNAAAAAGAGGAAAGAATTCAGAGCATTAATGTCAAAAAATCCACAATATCTGGGAGTTATATGAGATGATCTGGTAAAGTTTTTGGGATTTTTTAACAAAGAAAAAGGTATTGCTTTATTCATTTCAATAATAGTGAGAATAGAAAGAAATTATATTCATTCTTAATGATGTTATCATAGAAACAAGGGAGAAATTTAGTTGAGAAAGGGAATNAGATCAGAGACACAAATGAATGAATAAAAAGTATATATGGGAGACAAAATTTTTATAAGAAAAACATTTTAAAAGAATGAAATCTACCATGTTGGTAGAGATTACAAAGCCACTTTCTTCCTTAATTAGAGAATGCATAATTATAAAAAAAAATGCACTTAATACTAGCTCAGTCTCTTGCGATCATGGTGGCCATAGTAACATACAAAGATGGCAACTAAGTGATAAAGATTGAATAATGATAATTTTGAAATGATTATAAAAAAAAATGATAGTTTGGGGAAAGAGTGGTGCTCAATCAATGCTACTTAAGTAGCATTGGTCAGGTGATGATGATAGTTGTTAGACAATGGGGGTTATATGATAGTAATTGTGTGATGGTTGTTGGATGACAATGCTCCAGTAGTGATATTTGGACAATAAATGTCATGAAATGATGACGTCAGCTAGGAGATGCTAGTCAAATGATGACAATATAATGATAGTGTGTTGGTTTTATATTTTATCGGGTTGTTGAGTAGGAAACCATACAGATTCAAAGATTTAATTGTTTAAAGAATCAAACATGCATCAAAAGTAGTATACCATCTCGAAATATAGAAATATCACTTTATGATGGGTTTAATTACTTAAACAAAAAAATTTTATATGTTTGCAGTCTATGATTAAAACCAACAAGTATTTCCCTTGTCTAATTCAAAGACTAGTTAAGGTTTAGATTAATATGATGTTCGAACTTCCCATAAGAGCAAACCCTTATATTTAATTACATCATAAGCAGTGAATGTAATTTAAGAAAACTTTTGATTACGGTTGTGGTTTTATCTTCAAGAAATATCTAAGTTTTTTTCTATGATTAATTATTAGAAACATCAAAAGGGAAATGCTCAAAAGTTGAACATTTTATTTTTGAAACCTAAAAAAAGAAGAGTGGGAGATGTCAGAAATACTAAGAAAACTCAGTGACATCACAACTATCATATTGTTCTGCTTTAATGACTTTGAAAAAGATAGATTTGATGTTTCCATTGATATTTTATTAAAAATTTAGGACTTATATCACATGATTTATGATCATGAGAAAGCTTAGAGGGTGAAGATTTATGTCGTAACTTGACAAGCAATCTAAAAATTCAAAGACTGAAGGTGAAATTTACTGCAAAAAGTAAAATCTTTGAATCCTTGTTTAAAGTAAGAGAAAGCACAATAAAGAAAAATGCAATAGACTGATGACCCCACATGGAAAAGGCTTGCCACCTAGATGTAATAAAACTATGCATTATTGGTCTCGATGAATGTAAGATAAGCTATGTTGTTATTTATTAGGAAAGATTGATCTTAGAACTTGATTATAAAATCAAGCTACCTAACTATTAATAATATGCATAATATTCTATAACTAATGCAAACATATTTTTGCAATGTTTTTTGTTCTTTTTAAATGAGCATCGAAGTCGTGAGCTCATTTATTTATATGTCGTCGTATGATTTATTTTTCAAATAAGTCTCCCTCTCAAATCATAGAAATTTCCCAATGAGGAAAGGAATCGAAAAGAAGGATATACGATAAAAATTTGCAGACAAATTTAAAAAGAATCATGGAGGACTTATTTAAGGCAAACCTCGTGGATATGTCAAGAGTATAAATCCAAACAACATCATATCGAAATACTTTGAAACATGGTATCAATGAAGAAAATTCCTATATAGGCCACTCATAACTAGAAAGCCAAAAAAAAAAAAAACTTTTTTTTTTAGGTCAAGAGCACTCTAAAATGAACTCGTCCTTTTGATTGATTACATCTTAGGGGATACTCAAAAGTACCCTCGATGAAAAGGGTATTGCTTATGTTAGCATGATAATTGGGGGATAGGTCACCAAATAGATGATTATTTCAAGTAGGAGCATCTCACCACCTCGGAAGTCTATACCAAGCCACATGGAAGAGAGTGAATCCCTCATATTTACAAATGGACGAAGGCACACTGATGAGCGAGGCCTAGGAAATAACCAAGTTAACTCGACAAGAACAACCCTATGCTTCAAGACCTAATTGAGTCATAAACTAGAGAGTAAATCATTATGTCCTAACTGGGTGGCGACCTATCAGAATAAGAGGCCGTCAAGATGACATCAACGAAGTCAAAAAGGATGACTGAGCTCAAACGGGCTCATTAAAGAAGAAGTACAATCCCTAAACATGTAGATGTAGTTAAAATATTTTAATCCTAAATTTTGATTAATCTTAATCTTTTATTATATTTTTATCAAAAAGGATTATTTTGTCTTTAAAGAGCCTAAGTTACATTCTCGCATGATGCCCAGATAAAACCACAATCAAATAAAGAGGAAAGTCAGCACACTGCACAAAAAAATCAAACTAAAAGAATAAATAAATAAACACAAGTCGAGCGTCGCTAGGTTGGCAACATGTCTCAGAAAACAAAAAAACAGTAAGGTTCCACATATACACACCTGATCCTAAATGTTGAATATCAAATAAATCTAGAATTAAGTACGAGACATGAGCTAATTACTCTTAGTCTCTGCCACATGATTCCAACGTTAAGGGTGTTAGAACCTTTTGCTCGTACCTTATTTCTAGTGCAAAGTCCCCTAATGACTCTAAAAAGGTACATGTAAACGTCTAAAAAAAAACTCAACCTGCAACAGATATTCTAGCACGCGTTATTTACATGCAACATATAATGAACCATATCAGGTGGGATGAGAGTTAAGCAGCACCTGCAAGCAAAATGGTTAGCTTTAAATTATTATGGTCATCCTTATTAAATATGACTCACTGCAAGAAAACTGCTCTTAACATACTAGTGCGCAAGTCCACTCCCAGTAAACACACAAAGGCAACACAAAATGCCTATTTAGGGCAAAAACACAAGGAATGATAGCAAGGATATGAAAATTTCTAAATACACTCAAGGCCTGATATAACAAACCATCTAAATACACGATGGCCTAATCACAACATTTAAGTGTGTGTGCATAGTGTGGGTAAGGGCTGCTATATGACTTTAACGGGGTCACCAATCAGCCCCGTTCTACCGATCCAAGAGACCTGAAATACGTCACTAGGGAATGACATTTTAAGTAAAAGGCCTTGCATATGACCTAACTTATGTAATTTTAAAATAGAACTGATAATATATAATAAAAAGTATCCATTTTTTATTTTAAAATAAGACCATTAGATATAGGTATGTAACATGCACGTGACGTACTTTAGAGCCCTTAGAATCTTAACACAGTCATACATATGTTGATCATAATACAAAAACTCACATTGCTCGTTGAGATATACTCACGAGCAATGCACGTTTAAGTATTATGACAAAAATGGGTTTACTCTTCTAACGGGTAGAATTTGTCATCAAGGCAGATGAGTGATGCACATACAACATGCAAAATGCCCAAGAAATTGTGATAATTCGATTGAGGTGCAAACGATTACAATGAACGCCAAAGAGGCATATCACACATCGTGCAAATTTGAATGCAGAAATGCCACACGAATCATACAAATCAAGTATATTGGGTGCATGCCACATAGAAAAGGAATTACTCATATATCAGGAGGTGTCATGCAACAAGCAGACAAATGGTCAAATGAGTTTGAGCAGGGTATATGACACCTATAAAAGGGATTACTCATTGCTCGAAAGGCACTCAAGCGAGCACCTGCAAACATGATATCAATGTCTAAGATGCCCAAGGCAAATGTCAAGCATACAACAAATGTTAAGTGCCAAACATGCTAGGTAATGTGATTCATGTCAAGTGACAATCACATACCTAGGTGGACATACATAGTACCTCGTACGAATTCATTGGATAGAAAGCATGTCTCGTATCGGACACATTGTGAGATACCTACGACATTGCTAGACGATGTCACAAAATGTAAGGTAGCATAACTCTCGTGAAAAAGAATCATGCAACATGTGACTTTATATGTGAACCACCTCCTCACGAAATGTGCAAGCATCTATTTCTGTTCATATAGTGACATAAGCGGGAGAGATACTTGCAGGTGCAGGTGCTCACAGAGACACCACAAGTATGGATGTTCAAAGAGACACCTAAACATGCCAAATGCTAGACAACACACTCATGACAAAAATATATTACATGCAATGAAATCGTAACATGAGCATAAGGTCAAAAATGAATTTTCATACACATAAAAATGCATGCAAAAAACAAACAAGTAAATCAATGCTAAAATGCATGCAAACATGCAATGGCCAAACGAGATCGGCCAAAGATGGTCGACCAGACCAAAGTGATTGGTCGATTAAGTTGGGTCGGCCGATCAGACCATAGTAATCATTCGATTGGGCCAGGACGACCGATCAGACCAATTTGATTGGTCGTTGGAGCCCGAATGACAATCAGACCAGTGATTGTTCGATGGGTCTGGATGACCTATCAAAATAAAGTGATCAGTCGATCGAAAGTGATCGATCTACTGTGTCGGGGCGACTGATTAGACCCAAGTGATTGGTTGATCAGGCAGGGGCAGTCAATCAGACCCAAGTGATCGTTCCATCATTTCGGGATGACTGACCAAACCAAAGTCATTGTTCGATCGGGTCGGGACGACCGATCAAACCGAAGTGATCATGCAATCAAAATGCCACACTGTTAACAGATAATTTTGTTACAATCATCGAAGTTTAAAAGGTCAGATTGAAAAAAAAAATACTTTCTATCATAAAAATTTTTATAAGCAACAAGAATATGTTTCACAAATAGTATTATGACGATGATCTAAAAGATAAAACATGCGGAAATCAAATGGCATATAAATATTGAAGACTAGTTAAGACTGTTAACAGGAGTATTGAAGATTTAAATATTGAACTAAAATATGTAATATTAACAGTTTTAAATGTTGTGCATATGATTTCCCTTCTACTTATAGTCATTCAATATTATAAATATAAATACCTGGTTGAGGCCCGCTAGACACATTTAACTATCTAAATACTATAAATATAAATATATAATAATAGGGCTGTCAAAACGGCTCGTTGTTCACGAACAGCTCGTGTTCGGCTCGTTAAGAAGCTCGTGTTCGGCNGTTATGTTCGTTAGCCGGCGTGGGAGGAAACTTCTTGGCGGAGAGTTCCAGCTCTGTGAGGGCTTCGAGCTCGGTGTAGAGAGCAGCAGTGGATGAAGCGAACCGCTCCATCTTGCGAACGGTGCCGTCCATGTCGCGGGAGAGAAAACCGAGAGTAGAGGGGTCGATTCGACCGGCGAGTAAATCGGAGTAGACATGCTCGAAGCCTTGGATAGCGGGGAGAGAGCAGCGTCGGCCAAGCCGGGAAGCGATTGCCGCAACGCGATTTAGTTCGTCGAGCTTCTCGGCGACGGTGAGGGCGAGCAGGTGCGGTTCGTGAGGGGAGATGAGAGAGCGGATAGCGGCGGAGGAGAGGATCTGGTCAAGAAGGTTGGAGATTTCAACATCGGAGAGAGAATGGTGGAGCTGGACGGCGCGTGACATCGCGTTGGCAACCTCGAAGGAGAGGATGCCGATAACCGAAACAGAACCTTCACCGTGTTTCAGTGGATCCCGCCCCCCTTTCTTCTTCTTCATCTTCTGTATCCACGGCTCCGCCCCCATTGCTACGCTTCAATCAGATTTCCTCCACTCGTTTTCAAGCAAAACTAGATTTTTTTTGACGAATTTAAACGTGTTACCGGCAAATGTGAGCAAACTTCGTTCAAAACATTGAATTTTCTTTTCCTTCAGAATAAAAAAAAAAAATTAAAACTTTTTTATGTTTAATATTTTGAAATGCTTCTCACCTCAAGCAGAAGAAAGATCTTCCCCCTCAAGGAGTTTAGCGCTGCAGACCATGGCACATGGAAATCGAGAAAAGGAATCACTTTTCTTCCTTCCTTGTTCTCCTCTTGTTGGATTTGGCCTAGCACGCATCGTCTCAAATGGCTTTCACTCTGTTCCTCCTCGACGAAAATAAAAGAATTCGGAGACCAGACAAGCAGCAGCTGTGCGGACGCCGATACTGTATTTCCATATTTCATTTTTTTTTTAATTTACCAAAATAATAATAATAATTTAAACTTAATAAGAAGATCTGTCACAGATTGTGCTGCGTTTGTAAAGAGATCAATGTCATCAGGAATTTAAAATTGCTTGTCCGTTATTTGATTTGGTTAGGTGCTGTTTGGTTGGCAGGTTTTAGGTGCAATGTCTTTTAAAAAGCATTTGTTTTAAGAATATAGATATTTGATTAGTTGAAAGATAAATCTTGTTAATTTATGGTGTTAGGAAATTGTTTGATTTAGGCTTTTTAGTTTTTGGGTACATCGCTATAGTCGCTCGTTGTCGTCGTGCTCGCACGCTAGCTCACCTTTAGCCCGCCGCCTCCATTCCTTCCCCATCATTGCTATTTCGTAGCTAAGAGTGCAGTCATCTTCCACTTGTTAATGAGTTCGCGAGTTTGAGTTTAGCGAGCCTTGAGCTCAAGTTAAGCCGATTGATGGTCATGTGGATGCTTTCTCAAGCGAGCTATTGCGGCACTCTTCATTTTTCTTCAGTCATTGATGTCTTCTCTAGGGAAAAAATTTGCGTGCGATAGACGTACGCAGCGCTACGTGCGATATTGGGGTTATACCGAGGGTACAAGGGGGTTACATATGCGGTATAACCCCTTGTAACCTCCATGTAACTTCTTGTACCCTATTTGTACCCTAAAATAAGTTTCGCGCTTCTGTTATCATATATTAAAAGGTTACACGTAAGTTACAAGGAGGTTACAAGGGCTTATACCGTGGATGTAACCCCCTTGTACCCTCGGTATACCCCGATATCACACGCAACGTTACGTACGTCTATCGCACACAAATTTTTTATGATAATATAATTTCCTACTCCAGCCAGTGAGTCGGCTCGGGAGCTCAATGTCTCTTGGTGAAACGAGCTCGAGCTCTACTCGAGCTTGAACTTACATCTTGACATTCGATCTAAGCTCGAGTTAGACGTGACTCGAGCTCAATACAACTCGTTTACACCCCTATTAGTAGCTGCTGACATCGCTAATCCCTAATTGACATTAATTTTCTTAAAAGTAACCAAACACAAATTTTAATTTTTAATTTTTTTAGCAAATAACTCAAACATAACAATTTATTTATGCAGCCTAAAAGCAACCATTACCTCTAGCTTTAAAAATAGGGCCTTAACATTCATCATAAAATGAATTTTTTTATTATATATTTATTAATTGAGAAATGTACATGCAAACCTCTAAATTCTTGGTCATGTACAAATCTATTAAATGAAATTCATATTTATTTTAGGGGCATTTAAATACATACCACCCATTATTTGTGTCATTACATATCTTTAGTGTGTACATCCACAACATTCAAATCTTTAGTATCACATCAAAAATATCACTATCATATGCTTTAAAAAATTAAATGCACTTTAATATGAATGGGTTTATATTGGCAAAAGGTTATAAATGTAAATTTAAAAGTAGGTGTTATATATGTAATATGTCATAATTGCGTGGTATGTATGTAAATTTTTCTTTATGGTATTGAAGATTAAACTAATTTAACTTCCAAGAAAAAGGGAGTTGTTTATGAAGTTTCTTTTTATTAAAATTTTAATAATTTGTTTATTTATGAGCGAGTGTGTGTGGGTGAAAATTTGATGAAAATTGCAATTATAATTTTTTAACAGCTTGTGTTTGGATTGTTAAGAAGCTCGTGTTCGGCTCGTTCGCTAAGTTAACGAGCTGAACACGAACAAATATTTGTTCGTTCGTGTTCGGTTCGTTTTTGCTCGAAATACTACAAATCAATTATATATATATATATATATTATGGGNTGCAAGGGATAGCCAGAATGACCTCTTCAAGCTGGGTAGTGAATTTATGTATGAATGGTTGCGTTGCCGAGGGTTTATCTCGAACGAAACCACAGACAATCGTTTGGTTAGATTATTTCTTAGTTGTATCTAATGGTTTTTTGCAATGCACCCCTCTTTATAATTAAAGAATAAATAATGAATGAAATATAATATTCTATTTTTGGTTATGATTGCTTTGCCTTAAGTATTTTGTGGTTCCCCTACATCAATATTGTCGGGGGTGTTTCGTCTTCTTGTACAAGTGTGTGTGTGTGTGTGTGTGTGTTTAGGGATTAGACATCGTAAGATTCTCTTTCTTCTTATGACTTGTAACTTCTCTTCATATTCCTTCTTCTCTCTCTTCTCGTGTGTATTGTTAAGGATAATATGGCGTGGAAATTCTCTCAGGAATTGTTCTAATCGATTCCAACTTGGGAGGTTTTCTATGGTGGACTTGAGAGAGACCTAGAGTCTCTACATCTTTTACCCTTCTATTCATCTTCTACCAACAACCAGACAAATACAAGTGATGGGACATTTTTTTCCTTGATCTTACATTTTACAAAGATAAGTTTAAATTGGGTCTTCAAAAGGCATTTAATAGGGATTTGTGATCGATCTTTGGTCGAAATAGAGTTATTCTTACTCAGGTTCTTCCCAACTCTGTGGTTGTCATAATGACCTTCATCCATTCTTGTCGAAGGATGAAGATTGCCCAGTCAATCGAACTGTTCAATCACTTCTTCCCTTTCAGAATCGGTCGAGATGGTTATGTTCAGCTCACTACTGGTCCTAAGGTCCATTTGAGGGGTCATGAGAATAAGAAAACAGATTGGAAAGTGAAGTTGTTGGGGGGTTCTTGTGCAAGTGGCTGGGGAATTGATATTATCCCAGTAGAGTGTGAAGTAATGAAGGTGAAGACTCTATCTAGAAACCTCAGCGTTCATTGAGGGTCAGTGTCTTTCATTATTTCAATATCTTAATCCATGTGTGATAGAGAGTTTGATTTGTTCTGACGGTATTGAGACAGTGACCGAGGAGATGTCGGCGTCTTTTGACACCTGAAAAGTGTCCAGAGAGAAGGCATTTGAGAAGAGGGCAGCTTCGAAGAAACAGTGACAGAGAAGTGACCTTTCTTTTTCTAAAAGAGGCAAGGGTCGATCTGGCCCCTTTGGATCAGCCGAGAAAGGCATCGAAGGTGATGGGGTTTTCCTCTTTTTTTTTGCTTTCACATATAGACACCTAGTTATGTTATTTTTTTGTTTTTTTGAAGGTAGCAATGAGGATGTATTTGAGCCTCCTAGTTCACCTGATTTAAGGTTTTCACCGGTTAACCTTTCGATCAGTGAGGTTTTTACTATGACTTCTGGTGGGACTTCGTTCTTGGGTTTTCACGATCGAGTGGAGGCAAGTCGCTCCTCTCATCCCATCTTGATTAGGACTGAGTTGGAGGGAGAACCAGATGTGGTTGAAAGAGTGAAGGGAGACACTCCTTGTATAGACTGAGTTGCATCCATCTCTAAAAAGAGGAGGGGTTTCACCATAGTGGTCCTTTTCACATGACCGAGAGTTGGAGTTTGAATGAGTGANTGACGTTATTCATGAAGCATGGGCTTCGAATGTACGTGCGACGTAGAGGGGAAGTCGGATCAGGTTAGAACGGAGCAGGCCTAGCATATAACACTTAGGGTGGTCTGGATTTGGTCCGGATATGATTATATTATATTGATCATAAAATAAAACTTATGATTGTCTTACATAATATTTTTTTTAAATATGTAGTGCCATGACTTCATTTGGAGTCATTTTCTAAAGGGAGATCATTACATATGGTTAAACGTACGGTGAGGGTAAGTGAAAAAAATGTTATTGGTGAGCAATAATGTTGTATGTAATATTTTCTCCTTCTAAGTTATTTTTTTTTGGTTTTAATAAAATGATATTTCACATAAATTATGAGCACTTGGAAAGCCAACACGTTAATTATATATATTTTGTGTGTGTATGTTTGTTTGTGTATGTATATATTAGGAGAGATTGATCAGAGACATAGTTGGCTTAAGTAAGCGGTATTTGAATTGTTAGACACTTTAGGAGTGACTGAAGGCTCGTGTTATAGCCTTTTTTTTTTAATGCAACATAAATGTCAAATTAAATCCTTTTAAGCACCGCAAAGATGAATATAAACAAATAAATGTTAGATTTTTCAAAATTTGGAGACCAAATAAAAAAAAATTGGGGCAATTTCATAGAGTCCTCGAAATATTGCTATTTACAAATCATGCACTTTTTCATCCTTTTCTCAAATTCTCAAAAATCAAAATTCATGATAAGAACCTGTCCATATTTTTCATTTATCTCAAATTCATAATAATTTGATCATGACATGCATAAATGCAAATGAGTGCTTGATTTGTAAATATTATTATTTTGGGTGCTCTGTATATAATTATCCCTTGTCCCCATGCAAAAAAAAAGGGGTCATGTACATTCATACCACACAATTCTTATGAATTTAAATATCTTACTCCAAAACTTTATTCATTACATAAAAAATGCCACTATCTTAACTTATAAAAGATGAAATATATATTTTCATACATTGATTATAAAAATAAAAATTTAGGTGTTAGATATATAAATATTTAGAAATTGGTTGGCATGTACATAAATATTCCAAAATAAAAATTTATTAAATAACTTTGTCAAACAAATTAATGTAAATCGACGGCTCCATGATCATTAAGTGGCCTGCTTGAATATAAATATGTGAAAGCCCATTGCCCTCCAGCTATTTTTTAGTCAAATAAATAAGCTTTTAGGAACGATGACAACTGTATCCTCCCACTTCCATCTATTTTCCCTGTGAAGCATTAGTGAAGCCTTTTAACAATAGACAATTAGACACGATCAAGATGGCACAGGCTCTGACTTGATCAATTTATGTTGATAGAGGGGTTCATATTTGTTTTCTCATGAGAAATTTCATTGGATTTGGACGTAATTTTTAAATTTTAAAATGTTCGAGTATTTAGTTCGAATTGTTTATAGCCTTTAGGATCGTGATAATCTATTTTTAAAATCAAGCAGTCGTAACAAATAATTTAAAATATTTTAATTAAGTTTGAGGGACAAAATGGTCTCTAATTCTTATATAAATATAGTTAAAGTAAGTGCCTTAATGTGATGAATATGATGAATCCAAGTTTATTGAATTTGAGTACTATTAAGGCATTATAATGTCAAAATAATATTATCATGTTTTACTCATGCCAACGCTTATTAAGCCGATGTTTGTCATCGCCAACAAGTTAATATCCACAATTGTCATGAATGTTGTTTCCCAACATGGCCATTGACCTTATGCAAGCCATCACCACCAAGATTGACATGCTTAGCTACCAAAGATGATATCAATCATCACCATTAGGATCAACTCGTATCATTTCTATGAAGGCTAATAACTATCATCATTAATAATTAAGATGAGGGTTGTAAATAACAATGTCAATGCTTGTTGCAGCTAAGCTCACACTCTAGATATAATGGCATGGACATTATTGTACATCATCAAAAATAATGTTGATGATCATTTTAACTAATAAAACTCACCATAGATATTAATACCAAAGCTCTAGAATCTTTGTTAATAATTTTGATGTTCGTCATCATGGTTAACTTCTATGACAGTTTTCATGACCATTGTCGATGATGTCATCAGTTTTAAAGCTTGCACTTATTATGACATCAATACTAAGGCATTGTTTGGTTGCATACTGGATTTATGTTAAATATGATTTATTTAATATTGTAAATTTGATCTTCATCTTTGCGATAAAAAAAGCTCGAGGGACGGGAAAAAAAATTTAATATTTTTTCGTGTCAGACTTAATAAATATGAATTTAAGTTCGAAAATAGACAGAACGTGGAAAGAAACATCAAAATTCTAAAATTTTTGATTTAGTGAGACGTTGGATTTAATTTTGATTTTTTTTGTTGTATTTAAGCTAAATCCATGGCTAAATCCCTTTTAAATAATGCTACCAAACACCCCCAAAATTTTAATAATCACCAATAATTTTGGCATTCATCAACACTAATAATGTTAACTTTCAGAATCAGCTAACACCGTCAATTTATACCAACAACAACATCACTGGTGTCTACCCTTACCACGAAGATTGATACTCACTAGTGGCATAAAGATTGACACCCATTATTTCCAACAACATTGAGGCAAATGACTATTAACAACATTAATGTCAATTATTATCACCAATATTAACATTCATTATCATTAATAAAGATGTTGTTTGCCATTATAAATCAATCATCCCCATCATAACTGGCATGATTAATTCTTGATACTCATTCACTATAGCCATTAATTATGATCTTGTTTTCTATCTACTAATATATTAGCTCACTTTAATTCTCGATGTCACTTAATCTTAACCTGTTTCTCATTTCCATATACTAATATGTAACTCAATAAGAAGCAAGTTAAGATTAAATCATAACCATCTTAACAGCAATCTCTAGCTTACACACACACACACACAAACATATCTTTCGTAACTTTCATAATTAGATCTCTTCATGCATGCACCATCTGACCACTTCCCCTCCTCTATAGTTCGTAGAGTACACTATCAAATATCCTTTTTAGCCAAACTCATGAGAACTCCATCGCAATCGTATACAACCCATTTCTTGTAGAATAAAGTCATTTCATCACAGTCCTAGCTACCTTAACGATTTTGATATGATCCTTTATCATCTACTTGGACCCAACTTCTTATATATTAACTGACTTTACCAATGTTGAATGTTGACAGCCCTCCCCTAGTAATTTAAAATGAATGAATGAAAACTTTTTTCAAAATTTTACTGTCTTCTGTATATTATTGGATTCTCCATATATAAATACAAGAGTATGGCTTTGACAAAGAATTTCAAAATCATCCAATCATTCCTATGATTATAATTGCTACAGTCTGCTACATTCGTATTATTATAAAAAGTATGAAGAAAAAGCTGACAATGATCCTGAACGGGACTATCCAATCTGAAATATATCCCTCATGAGCATATTACAAATCTGTCTCCTATTATATGTTTATATACTATGAATCAGAAGAATGTTTTTTTTTTCTAAGTTCATTTGTTTAGTTGGACAATTTTTCTTGCACAAGAACATTACTTGAAGACAAAGTAAAATACGTTATAATGTACATTTTTAACAGCCTATATTTCTCAGTTCAAAATCATTAAGCAACATAAAGCAGTCACTTAATCTTTGCATCTTAGCCGCTGCCTTTCAAAAGACACCCTCTTTACATCTAATCCACTACTTTTCAGAAGACATTTTAATGTGCAACAATGGAGGGAGCTTTGTGCCTTCTTTTGCAATGTACTAACAGATTAGTATATTGGTGAACTGCAGCACCATGCATAATATAATTCCTTTGTACCTTCATGCTAATAATTATGATCATTTGAATTTATTCTTAAATTGTCTTTAATTTAACTCTGGACATGCATAAAAAATTGACAAATATATGAAAGGAAATCACTGCATATGCTTACTAATTATAGTTTTGGTTTCTCATTATAGTTAAGCTTTTGAAAATGATTAATTGTTCTATAATTTTAGCTTGGTGAGGTACTAGATATCTTAAATATTGAAGCTCAAATGATGGATGCTAGACAATTAAAACAAAAAGGGATTCGTTTTGTATACACCATAAATACCAATGCGAATCTCAAAACTAATAGACGGTCCAAATAATGGTCAGATGATCGAAGCATTTGACCAATCAATGACTAATCAATATCACCTAAGATGCTATGACAAAGAGTTTGGCTAGCATGACATGACTGTAGCTCCAACTGCTTGAAGTGCTCACATGAGCACCCGACCACAATTGGTTGACTGACCCGTGGTGAGCAAAATTGCCATATGACATAGCGCCTCAACCAACCAACACGTATTTCTAAAGGCATAGTCTCCACTCGGCCGGTTGCCTCAATCTGCCAGACTCAGAAAAGTCAGTACAACGAAATACCGTTATGTTGCAAATTCAAACTGTAATACAAATATGATATAAAATCCATACAATTTATTAAGGTATTAATCATATTAAGAATGATTTCAATAAATGTTCCTTTCTTCCTGTAATTGCACAAATTCACTCCTATAAATAAGAGACAAAAATATAAATAAAAGGATCCTCTCCGGATTCCCTCTACAACAAATTCTTGATCTACTCTACCCTCTTTTCTCTCTTTCACTCTGTTTTAACTCTCAGTGCTTGTTCACAAAAGACAATCTGGGATCAAACACATTTTATTACTCAAATAATTCTTCCACATTTATTTTAAGGAGAACCAATTTTAAAATATTATAAGATAGATTTAAATTTCCTAAATGAAAATATTTTAGTTTAATAAAACATGAAAAATATTATATTTTGACGGATTTGTTTTAAGATAAGTGTATTTTAACACAAGTGGTTTTTTTTTCCTACAAAAAAAGACACTGGAAACGATTTATAGTTTTAATTTCAAATTTTGGGAAAATAAAAAAATATTTAGACTATCCTTATCAAAATTTAGTTGCAAAAATAGAAATTTTGAGTATTTTGATTTGCATTTAGTAAGAGAGTGATGTGTAAGTTGATTGATTATACTTAAATCAGTTTGTATCACTTGAACAAATTAATTATAATTCTAAGTTTAACACCATATATTTTTTTTGTTAATTTTTACTTAAAATCAATTTTAATGTCATAGATAACCATAATCCTATTATTCTTTCCAACATAAATTTGGTATGGGTGCCATGCCCAAATTGTCAAGGCATTGCACTAGGTGCTCGAGAAATTTAAACTTAGTTTCTTTAGCACTATATTTATTTTATTTTATTTTATTGTGTGTGTGTGTGTGTTTTTTTTTTTTTTTAATTTTGCAAAGGGTGTTATTTGAGATTGTTGCTCCCTATTTGTGATATTCTTCCTCATATGGACCGAACCCGGGTAAGAGAGGTCTTACGACTCATTTGTGCAGCTCCTGACCGCTCGAAGTGCTAAAGAAAGTGTGTTCTTGGGTGACCACTATATCAACAACCCATTTGTGAAGATTTTGAGGAAATCCATATTTAAGTAAAGTTTCTAAATCTTCCCTCATTTTGTTGGTCNGGCGACAAAAATAAAAGAATTCGGAGACCAGACAAGCCGCAGCTGTGCGGACTCCGATACTGTATTTCCATATTTCATTTTTTTTTAATTTACCAAAATAATAATAATAATTTAAGCTTAATAAATGGAAGATCTGTGAGAGATTGTGCTGCGTTTGTAAAGAGATCAATGTCATCAGGAATTTAAAATTGCTTGTCCGTTATTTGATTTGGTTAGGTGCTGTTTGGTTGGCAGGTTTTAGGTGCAATGTCTTTTAAAAAGCATTTGTTTTAAGAATATAGATATTTGATTAGTTGTAAGATAAATCTTGTTAATTTATGGTGTTAGGAAATTGCTTGATTTAGGCTTTTTAGTTTTTGGGTACATCGCTATAGTTGCTCGTTGTCGTCGTGCTCGCACGCTGGTTAACCTTTACCCTGCCGCCTCCCATCCTCCCCCATCATTGCTATTTCGTAGCTAAGAGTGCAGTCAGCTCCCACTTGCTAATGAGTTCGCGAGTTTAAGTTTAGCGAGCGATGAGCTCAAGTTAAGCCGATTGATGATCATGTGGATACTTTCTCAAGCCAGCTATTGCGGCTCTCTTCATTTTTCTTCAGAGCCTGTGAACCAGCTCGGGAGCCCAATATCTCTTGGTGAAACGAGCTCGAGCTCTACTCGAGCTTGAACTTACATCCTGACATTCGATCTGAGCTCGAGTTGGACGTGACTCGAGCTCGATACAACTCGTTTACACCCTATTAGTAGCTTTTGACATCGTTAATCACTAATTGACATTAATTTTCTTAAAAGTAACCGTACACAATTTTTTAAATTTTTAATTTTTTTAACAAATAACTCAAACATAACAATTTATTTATGCAGCCTAAAAGCAACAATTACCTCTAGCTTTAAAAATAGGGCCTTAACATTCATCATAAAATGAATTTTTTTTATTATATATTTATTAATTGAGAAATGTACATGCAAACCTCTAAATTCTTGGTCATGTACAAATCTAATAAATGAAATTCATATTTATTTTAGGGGCATTTAAATACATACCACACATTGTTTGTGCCATTACATATCTTTAATGTGTACATCCACAACATTCAAATCTTTAGTATCACATCAAAAATATCACTATCATATGCTTTAAAAAATTAAATGCACTTTAACATGAATGGGTTTATCTTGCCAATTTGTTATAAATGTAAATTTGAAAGTTTAGGTGTTATATATGTAAGATGTAATAATTGCGTGGTATGTATGTAAATTTTTCTTTATAGTATAGAAGATTAAACTAATTTAACTTACAAGAAAAAGGGAGTTGTTTATGAAGTTTCTTTTTATTAAAATTTTAATAATTTTGTTTATTTATGAGTGAGTGTGTGTGGGTGAAAATTTGATGAAAATTGCAGTCACAATTTTTTTTAAGTTTATGAATCTGCTGTGTTAGGGCTGTCAAAACAGCTTGTTGTTCGCGAACAACTCGTGTTTGACTCGTTAAGAAACTCGTGTTCGGCTCGTTCGCTAAGTTAACGAGCCAAACACGAACAAATATTTGTTCATTCGTGTTCGGCTCGTTTTGGCTCGAAATACTACAAATCAATTATATATATATATATNGGAGCTTGGCTCGCTCGTGCTCGGCTCGTTTACACCCCTATATAATAATTAGGTCGTACGTCTACAAATGACAAAAACAAAAAAAAAACAAAAAAACAAAAAATCGGGAAGCAAACTTATCCAACATAAAATTGCCAAATCTTTTATGTCTCCAATATTGTAGTCTGCTCGATTACCTCTCTATTTATAGATATGGCGGGAGAGCGGTTTGTTTGCGTGGGNGAGCTGTCAAAACCACTCTTTGTTCATGAACAGCTCATGTTCAGCTCGCTAAGCAAACGAGCCGAACACGAACACACTTTTTGAGCTCGAAATATAAACGAGCCGAACACGAGCGGAGCTTGGCTCGCTCGTGCTCGGCTCGTTTACACCCCTATATAATAATTAGGTCGTACGTCTACAAATGACAAAAACAAAAAAAAAACAAAAAAACAAAAAATCGGGAAGCAAACTTATCCAACATAAAATTGCCAAATCTTTTATGTCTCCAATATTGTAGTCTGCTCGATTACCTCTCTATTTATAGATATGGCGGGAGAGCGGTTTGTTTGCGTGGGGGGGAGATAAAAGCGGCGCAGCTAGCCTTCTGCTCCGCGGCAGCATGTCTCGCAGCCTAAAAAATCTGGTTCTGCCGCGTGTCCGCCAAACTGGAAGGTCCTCGTGTATGGCCGCTCGTCGGCAGCATTCCCGGCGTCATGTGCCATGCCGAACGCATGCACGATTGGATCTCAGACAACCTCCACCGTACCGGAATGACCTACCAGACCTGCATCTTCGCCTTCCCCCTGCTCGCATGTCGCCAGGGCCTTGTAACCCTCACATGCAATCCACGCAATCTGGAACACATCCTCAAGATCCGTTTCAACAACTACACCAAGGGACCAACCTGGCACGCCGCCTTTCACGACCTTCTCGGCGACGGTATCTTCAACTCCGACGGCCACAAATGGTTTATNAGCCGAATACGAACACACTTTTTGAGCTTGAAATATAAACGAGCCGAACACGAACAGAGTTTGGGCTCGCTAGCGTTCAGCTCGTTTACACCCCTACTTAGTGTTAAGTGAAAGACATAGATAATTAATATTACACTCATCTCAAAGCACAATCAAAATATTTGAAACTCATTTTAATCACTTTTTGGACATCATGGTAAAATTTGTCAACTATATATATGTACAAAAATTATATATATATTTAAGGTGGAGGGCACCCTTTTTTTTCATAAGTATGGGAGTAATGTGGCTTTATAGAAAGCTAAAAAATGATTGTTTCTTTGTAGCAATTATAGGACATGGTGCACATGTCTAGACATCAAAGTATAATAGCTCGAGCAGATGCAAGCTATTAAGCGAATAAGAGATGAGAAAATGACTTGTTGGTTTTCTTGTAATGAGAGGAATGGCACATATGTTTTGATGAATTCGAATATAATAAAGGTAAGTTGTGGCAAGGGACTATGTGACATAAGATATTGGTAGATGGATGACCCATGTGATGATGTATTTAATTGATTAAGGCTTTTGTAAGAAAAAGGGGTATCATAATAGGCATTATGATATGATTGGGTTTACTCATAGATAATATATTTAGATGCACCCTTCACTAGTATTATTCCTACACATACATTTTTCATAATGAAAGTGTGCTAAAAATGAAATTGAGATATTATCATTGGAGAAAAATTTAAGATAAAAATTAGATTTTCATAGCGGGAACACATATGACAGTGTTTAAAGTATGTAGAGAAAGAGAATGGAGGTGTATTACTAGTATGAGTAATTGNATTTCATAAGTATGGGAGTAATGTGGCTTTATAGAAAGCTAAAAAATGATTGTTTCGTTGTAGCAATTATAGGGCATGGTGCACATGTCTAGACATCAAAGTAAAATAGCTCGAGCAGATGCAAGCTATTAAGAGAATAAGAGATGAGAAAAATGACTTATTGGTTTTCTTGTAATGAGAGGAATGGCACATATGTTTTGATGAATTCGAATATAACGAAGGTAAGTTGTGGCAAGGGACTATGTGACATAAGATATTGGTAGATGGATGACCCATGTGATGATGTCTTTAATTGATTAAGGCTTTTGTAAGAAAAAATTGCAATCATAATAGGCATTATGATATGATTGGGTTTACTCATAGATAATATATTTAGATGGACCCATCACTAGTATTATCCTTACACATACATATTTCATAATGAAAGTGTGCTAAAAATGAAATAGAGATATTATCATTGGAGAAAAATTTAAGATAAAAATTAGATTTTCATAGAGGGAACACATATGACAGTGTTTAAAGTATGTAGAGAAAGAGAATGGAGGTGTATTACTAGTATGAGTAATTGNTATATGACAGTGTTTAAAGTATGTAGAGAAAGATATGGTAGTGTATGACTAGTATGAGTAATTGGAATTCATGCATTGTCACTAATGTGATTATTTTTAGGAATAGATTGCCTAAAAAGAGAGATTTTAATGATCTATTATAACATAATGGGAAGTGCTATAATCTAGAGTTTACAAAGCTTTAGAGGGTGTTGTGAGATATGTGTAAGTTATAATGATATGGGCTTAAGGAGAATGATGCAAGTATTATGATGTGGTTGTAAAGTTGTATGTTAAGAGGCAGAGTTGGGGCATTTTTGTGTTGATTGACTCTATTGTCCTGCAGAGTTAGCATTTGGCAATATGTGGGGTAGGTTAATAATTCTAATTTTAGTAGAAAAAACTTTGGTGTGTTTTAGGTTAAGAAGTTTTTTTTTTTTTTTTTTTTGTAACTATGTAAATTTTTTGTGGAATAGTTGATGGACTATTTAATTGGATTGGTATTTTGTTTTTGTTTTAGCTTTAATTTTAACGTAAGTCTCAAAACTTATGAGGTTTTAATGTAATTCCTTAGAGATGTGGGGGTTTGCATGAGAAAGACAAGGCCAACCAAAAGCTTTTTATATACTTCAACAATACCTTCAGTCATTTTTAGCATGTGATCATATATTGATCAATTAGTGCCTAAGCTTAATCTAATTCATCAGTAATAATTTTTACACATTACATGCACTCTATGATTACTTGCATTTTGCTGGTAAGAAGTGAAAGATTTCTTCAGGCTTATTGAATTGCCATCTATATAATTTAACATATATGTTAGCAAGTTGATCTCAAGCTTTCTCATGATTTGTGGATTAAACCAATGAATGACGTTAGATTTGTAGAAATAATGTATCTTTCAATTCCATTGAGAATGAGCCGCTCTTATTACTTCTAGAGAGACTAAGCTAGACTAAGAGTGTAACCATTAACTTTAGTGCTTGTGATGGCCAATGATGAAATCCATCAATAAAAGCCTTGAGGTATGAAATTGAAATCTCCACTATATGAGTAGTTGGAGGTGGTACATTACTTCTAATTATTTATCTATGTTAAAAAAAGAATATGCATCAACACATGTAATAACTTGATACCAAACATGCAAAGACAAAATAAATAATGCATAATGACAAAATTATTTGTGTTATTCATCTAATAAAAAGATCATATTCTTAGCTGGCAATTTAGTAAATAAAATTATAAAAATAAATCAAATTTAAACTATTAAATCCAAGTGTCTGGAAGCTCACTCAAAGTATAGATAGGGAAAGATAAGAGATAGTGCAATAGAGAGCGATAAGAATGTGTAGCCCCTTGTTCGTGATATTTATAGGAATAGACTACAATCTTACAAAATTATATATTAGTCTCTTTATCGTTAGCCTTGAGAGGAACCTTTTAGTAATTACAAAAATATTTGAATATAATAAGAATGACAGATTGATTCAGTTGTAAGAGGTGACTGCTTGCCCCACCTTGACTCCATTGGTACTTGATCTAAAGCCGAGAAATCTACCAATCTGCCTGAGAGCCAATCGTTGCCTTGTGAGGAATCTCTTAGCACATTCTTCCAGTCGCAAGATCTAGTCATCTTCTTCTCTAACATCTAATCCATTGTTCTTGAACAAGCATGTCTGATCGTTCTTCCCTTCCTCCCGAACCATTCATTTTTCTTGAGATTCATGCTGACGTATTTTTCATATACATATTTAGTTCTCTGATTTTCTTGTTGTTTGGAAGCTACAAAGCACACAATGATAAGGGAATCTTTTTAACTTATAATAAATAATTAAATGATATTATTGTGCAATAATGAACTTTTCTAGATTTATGTACCTTGATCGCTATAAATAAGTCATGAAATAGAAGGAATTTGTGCCTTCTCTTTTCCTTCTCGCTCTTTGGAAATTTTTTTTTCTCTCTTTCGTGCTTGATATTATGTCCGGTTGAGAGGCTATGAGTGATATGTTGGCTAAGTCTCATAAAATAGACACGAAGCCGAAGACGACGAGTGAAATTCCCTGCTCTCAGAAAATGGTAAAGTTTTTCCTTTGGTTTTAGGCTCTGAAGGAGAGTAGGAGAGGCGAGGAATTGTTTGAGATTTTTGAAGGCTCCTCACATTCGGATGCCCATTCGAAGCATTGGGCTTTTCTGAGTACTTTGACTAATGGGACGCACTTTTCTCGTAATTTGGAGATGAACCTGCTCAACCTTGTAATCTAACTAGTCAGCTTCTAGATTTCCTTGGTGCTTATAGGGCTGGCCATGTCGAGGAGTGCTCAAATCTTTACTGGATTAGCTTTTATGCCTCTTAGGGTTAGCAAGTATCCCGAGAATTTACCCACCTTGTCTCCAAAGAAACATTTCAGTGGGATTAATTTCATGTTAAATTTCTTGAGTGTTTGGAAGGTCTCTTTTAACATTAATGCGGTGTTTGGCCTCCGACACTTAACTAACACATCATCGACATACACTTTAATGTTTCTTTCTTTTTATTAGCAAAAATTATATCCATGAGGCACTGGTAGGTCACCCCTGCATTCTTAAGCCCGAATGACATTACATTATAATTATAGACTCCCCCAACTTGTAAAAGAGGTTTTCTCTGCATCCGCAAAATCCATTTTGATCTAATGAAACTTGGAGAACAATTCGAGAAGGCTTAGGGTTGAGCGGTCGACCACTGAATCTACAATAGCATCAATCCTTCGAAGCGAGTATGCATCCTTTGGGCAAGCTGAGTTTACGTTGGTGAAGTCTACGCACATCCTCCACTTCCCATTAGCCTTTTGTACCATCACCATGTTGGGGATCTATGTGGGGTAATACACTTCTCCAATGTACAATGCTTCCTCCAACTTTTGCACCTCCTCTAGAATGGGTCCTGCCAACATCAGAACTGAGCTTCTAATCTTTTGCTTCACAGGCTGAGTTGATGGGTTAACTTTCAATCTATGACAAGCCATGCTAATTGACATGCCTAACATTTTGTTGTCGTCCATGCAAAGACATCCTGACTTTCCTGGAAGGTCTGGATCAGCAGCTCCCTCTCCATCAAAAGCTTCGCTTATCAAAAAATATTTACCTGGCTCTCTTTCGACAGCAAAGACTTCAAGAGTGGCCTCGTTACCACCAACGAGGCCACTCTTGAAGCTTCACCTCTGTCGTGTTCCAGTCAAATTTCTTCAATCAGCAGCTCCCTCTCCATCAAAAGCTTCGCCACCTTCCCTCACATTCTAGATGTCCTGAGGGTCGTGTTCCAAATTGCTTGTGGCTCACAAGTAGCAAACGTGGGATTGTTCTAGGTTACCCCTAACTTTAAAGATTTCTCTATCTTTAGGAAATTTGACTGCAACATGATAAGTGGAAACCACGGCTCTGTAATCATTCGAGAGCGGTTTGTCAAATATAGCATTATATGTCAAGGGGGAATCTGCTATGAGGAAATTCTAAATTAGCATCAACTGCTTCTCATTTTCCCCCAACTTGTTTGAAGCTCGATCACCCATAATGCTTCCTTCCTTTACCTGAGAAATCGTACAGTGGTCCAACTGGTGTAGTCATTTGGTCGGTAGTGAGATCCAGCTTGTCGAACACCTGCTTGAATAGTACATTCACCGAGCTCCTTGTAACGATGATGATGCTTCCAACTTGATAACTATTGATTATAGATGCTATCACAATAAAATCATTATAGGGATTTCCCTTCGACAGCAGATCCTCGCCAGTGAAGTACATAGGCGGTGGCCCCTAGGTTTTGAGGCAAAGGCTATAGTGTACAGTTCCCTTGTTTGTTATCTCTTTCGGTTTGCCCTCCTGGGTTGTTCACTTTCTCTAAAGATTATGAGCGCGTGTCACATGATGTGGATGGTGTTAGAGCGGATGTGTATGTCGGTCGTTCCCGCTACGGAAGATTTGCCCTGCCTCTGGGTCACGACTCTAGGGCGACAAATTCTTTCAACTTCCCCTATTTTATTAACTCTTCAATTAGGCTCTGGAGGTGTCTGTATTCCTCTGTGTTGTGCCTTTGGTCTCTGTGATATTCACAGTATTTCTTACTATCCCAAAGAAAGGCTTGAGTTCTCATCGGTGGTGTTTTCCTGAAGAGTTCCTTGTCTTGAATGGCGTCTACTACTTCTATCATGGATACCCTCAATGGGGTTTCTCGAGGAACCACATGGTTGTACCAGAGCTGTTCATGATTCTAGGTTAATCTGTGATGGTGGGCTCTCATATGCCTTTTGTGGTCCTCACAGCAATGGGTTGAGTTGTTGCTAGGGCAATTCTTGTAGCATGGGTGGACGATTAGTCTTTCATTCTGTCTTAGTGGTTTCCTGTTGTTCTATGGCAGTCACTTTTTTTGTATGTGTTTGGTAGTGGTTGAGGGGCGTTTTCATTGGCAGTTATGTACTTATTGGATATTTCCCATAACTCAGCCAGGCTATGTGGCTTCGCAAGGTCAAGATCAAAGTGGAATCCCACCGACCATATCCTCTGTGTTAGTGTGGTATGGCCCATGCGAGGCTTCAAGCCTTTCACATCCAACATTTCCCTTTGAACCCGTGCAATACATGATTTCAATCTTTCATCAACTCCTTGTTTCAGTTGCAATAAGTATCGAGCACTCTTTTGGGGTCTCAGAACGCTAGCAAACTACAGTATAAAAAGCCTCCAAGATTCTGCAAAATGGGTGATCATGCATATAGGTAACCTGTCGAACCATCTTAGTGCAAATGACCTCAGCTTGGTGAAGAAAAATTTGCTTTTGAGAGCATCAGAGATTTTTTACAAGCATATGGAAGATTCAAACACACAAGGTGGTCGTTGGGGTTCGATCGCTCTTTGTATGACTCTATAACGGGCATCTTAAACTTCTCCGGGGGTTTAGCTCCAGAGACTTGCAGTGAGAAAGAGTTCTCCTATTGTTGTTGTACTTCGATCCACACCAGTCAATTCCTCTCTTCCACAAGGGTGGATCCAGCGTTTTCTTGGTATAACACATCATGGGACTTCTCCAGTAGATGGATTATTCTTCTTCTGTTATTTGCCAGTGATTTCCCTTGAGAGGGTTAGGTGCCCCTTGCTGGGTCGGTTCTCTTCCTAGAATCAGGACCGCGCCAAGGGCAGTTATTGTTTTGTACACCTATGCGAACTATCTTGACATTTGGTTAGTGATTTGGGTCCTCAAGTCTTGCAAGCCTTGTTGGAAGAATTCTTACATGAACTTCCTAATGCATGTTGCTTCTACCATATTTCTCTGATTAGATTCTCCTAGTTGTTATTGTTGAGCTCATCTTCTTGTGAATGGCATGTTTCCACGCTCACCATATCTTAAATGATGTTGAATCCAATAATATCGGAGAAACACACTCAAGTTATAGAACGTTTTGCAAGGAAACATAGGAGAAAGTACAGTAGAGAACAGTGAGAATATGTAGCCCTTTATTCATGATGAACCTCGTATTCATATGAATATGCCCCAGTCTTAGATAATTACTGATCAATTCTCTTATCATTAACTTGCAGAGAGATCTCTTACTAATTACAAAGATAATTGAATATAATAAGAATATTTGATTGATTTGGTCAGTAAAAGGTTCGCCGACCGCTTACCAACGTTGATCCCGTTGTACTTGATCTGAGAGCCGATCGACATCCTATGGGGAATCCTTTAGCATTCTCTTGCGGTCGCTTGATCTAAGCATCTTCTTCTCTAGCATTCAATCCGTCGTTCATTAACAAGCATGTCCGATCGGTCGTCCCTTCCTCCCGAGCCGTTTGTTTTTCTTAAAATTCATGCTCACATATTTTTCATATACATAAATTAACCACAAAACCTATAACATAATCAAATATGAAAAAGAATTTCTTACAGTCCTAATCATCACCTAATCCAAAAACTTGGCAAGATTGAAATACAAGTTGTGAAAAGGAGCTGAGGAAGTTGGGTGGAGTCGTTATCCGCGTTTTGACACTTTGCCCTTTTAGTTGTAACAACTACATTCTTTGCTTCCTTTGTTGATCTAATTTTTTAGGGAGAGGCAATCTATAATATATATATATATATATATATATATATA
>JXCR01144387.1:199604-210613 GCA_002079205.1 Phalaenopsis hybrid cultivar
ATATATATATATATATATATATTGTTTAGATTTGAAATTTTCTTAATATTGAGTCCTTCTTGACATTATTTTATAAGTTTTTTATCATGTATTTTTTGTTTCGTTCCTTGTTCGTTGATATTTGCAAAACTGAATACAAATTCAATCTAATGGCTTTAAATCAATCACACAATATGACAAACTTAGAACATGCTAACTTGCATTGAATTAATGAAGTTAAAATGATCTTTGTTGATTCTTCTTTAGAATTCAATACTATAGAATACAAGTATCATAACATCATCTTGACCAAAACATAGTGGTTATATCTGTCCATAGACTGTAGTTGTGAATTTACCTTCTATTCTTCTTTGTAGTATGCTCTTTCAGTCGTTGGGAGTCATGTGGGGCCAACATCACCTCCTAAGCTATGCTCTAGAATAGAAGTTCCCTTGCATACGCTTAGAGGCATGCTGCTTCACAACCCCAGAGGTCGCAAACCTTCGAGATCTAAGCCAGACTAGTAACCAAAGAACGCCTTACTTTCATCCATCATTCTAAAAGTAATCGATAACCTTCTTCGTGGGACTTTGGAGATGCAGTGTTTTGCCAAGTCTGCCCCGTTTCCTTTGAGTAACAACATTAATCCAACATGCAAAAAAATCTCAACTGGTCCTCAGAAGCCGCATGGGACAACTGTTCTCAACCCCTTTCCAAACATAATATTGCATTCGCAGATGAAGGAGACTGTGTTGAATGACCTTAGGAAGCCGTGGTGATCGATGTGGGGAGGAATGCAATCACATTCCTCATAAATATTAATAATGTAATGTTGAGGACACAAACATCTTGCAGGACATGCCACGATACCATTCTTTGATCATCCTTTTTATGACTAATCGTATTAGGTCGACCTCATCATGCCTGATGATCCCTGAAAGATTTCCTTCATTATCAGAAGCAAAATTATAACAACATCCCCACAGAATAGTGATCATGCATTTGCCCCTCATCCATCTTTGGGGCTCTAAGTATGTTTTCTTTCTCAAACTGCCTGCCCGGCCTCTGACGCTTAGATCCAAGATGCAATCAATTATCCTCCTTTGCTCACTCTCAGAAAATACATCCGTATGCATCTCTAATGCATCCAAAATGTTGATATATTTTCCTTGTATTCTTTTGAAATGTTCAAAGTTCTGCCTTCAGACCATTTGAAACTTCTCCAACTCATGCTCCAAAATTATCTAAAGTTGCTTTGGTTGAACAAACAGCGGGATGTACGACTCAATATATGGGTAATCTTCATGTCTCTATACCACTGAAATTATGACACACTCTCTTGGGGGAGCATCACACTCTATGCATCCTTCACAAGGTTTAGCCTGTGTGTACTCCTACAGAGTAGGCTCCACAGCTGGCTCTATGCTAATTCAAATCAAGTTTGAAACATGTTAGAATTTTGTTTGACATGATTAGTATCTCATTTACAATGTTCAAATCTTATTTGAGGACACCTTCAAACCTAATTTTGCATCTTTTGATCGAATCTTAGGTTAAGAAAATATTTAATATTTGTACTACCAATGATCAAATACAAAATATTTTCTTAGGTTAAGAAAACATTTGAATATATAATAAGCTTATTTCGATTGTTGCAGTTCCCAATATCAAATTGTTGAGAAATCATTCAACATCAACTTTTAATGAATTTATTAAAATAAATAAAAGTTAAAAATATAATATAATGAGACATATAAAATTAAAGTTCCAAAATTTTAACCTTTTCAAGATTTGTTTATTAATTATAAATTAATAGAGTACTTATTTCCTCTTCATCCAAACATCCCCCATTTGTCTACACCAAATTAAACTTACCCACCTTAAAGGAATTTTTAATGCCATATATGACCAGAACAAAATGCTAGCTTTCTGAAGAAGCTAATGGCCCGAAGGCACTCGGCATTCTGCCAGGTATCTTCTTGCGCGGCTCAGTCGCAGATGCAGGCGCCATAAAACCTTTCTCAGTTTTCTTCTTTTCCGACTTCTCCTCGAAGCCCTAACAATGGCAACCCCGGTTCCTCCCAAACCATGGAAAGCGGAGTACGCAAAGTCTGGAAGATCTTCCTGCAAGACCTGCAAGAATGCTATTAATAAGGACCATCTCAGGCTTGGCAAGATGGTTGTGGCCACTCAGTTCGACGGATTCATGCCTGTAAAAACTCTCCACATTATGCGCTTTTTTCCCGTTAAATTGATCGTCCCCTTATAAGGATCATGTTCTGATAATGCCATCCTTTTTTGTCGGGGTTTTGGAGTAATCTGAACTTAGTCGCCCTTTTAATCATTTTTAATAAATCCATTAAACGTTTGTTTAGGGTTTATGTGAGGCAATTTTCTAACTGTTGTAGGGTTTAGACCGCTGCCACAAGTCCTTTGCCTGTTGCTTTCTTATTGTGTTTCAAAAACTATTGTGAGGAGAAGCTCCTTTTGGGAACAAGATCTACTAGTTTGGTATTTGCAAGAGAAGTTATTCGAATTTTTCAAAAATAAAAAAAAAATATTTATAAAATACTTACAACAGCTTTACAATAACCTTTACAAAAGGATACATTCCCCTAAATGGAGTTTTAGTTAATTTTATAAATCTAGATTTTGGGTGTCTTTGGCTGCAAGTAGGATTTAGCAAATGTTGGATTTAGTAAATCTGTTAATCCACTCAACCCATGGATTTAATAAATACGGATTTAAGTCGAATCAAAGGCAAAATTGGAGCTACTAAATTTGAAAATTTATAAATCCACGAAACATTTGCATTTTACCGTTTGGTTGAATTTAATAGATTCGGTGATAAATCCTATTAAAAGGCGCCACCAAACTTATCCTTTGTAAATTCAAGGTGTTAAAATTTAAAGATTGTTTAATATGGCAACTTTTAGATCTTGTTAAATGATAGTATCCTTGGTTGTTTTTTTAAAGTTTAGAATTTAACTGTATGTGAGAATACCTAAAGGAAATGAAAAATGAGGGGTTTTATTGGCACGAACTTCGGTGCAATTGGAGCTTATAGGGATTAGGAGACATTGGAGCTTGTGCGGAAAAAGCGAACAATGAGCTTGCAACAAGACTGATATGGAGGAGCTTGCAAGAAGTGACTAAGGATATTGCAAATAGACTGGCACATAGGAGTTCATAGGGAAACACATGACAAAGGAGATCATAACAAGAAGAAAAGTGGAGCTCGTGAGAAGTTTAAGGGAACAATGAATTATCAACAAAGGAGAAGCACTAAAATTTAGAAGTTGGACAAAAAGGAGATTGATTTTATAGTTAGATTTACATACACCAACAAAATGTTGATAAAGATTTACCTCAAATTCTAATTAAATTTTAATTAAATCTAGCCACCAAAGAGCCCCATGGAGTAGTCTAATGGTTTTTCTATCAACCTTTTTGGTTTAATGATGGTGGGTTTGATACATATATAATGTGTGTCTATCTTGTATATTCTTAAGTTTGTGTCTAGCTCCTTTGCTAAATAGATTTTGATTTTTTCATTGGTTTGCCATTTAAAAACAAAATGATTCATGTATTCGACCCCACTTAGTGGGATAAAGGCTTGTTGTTGTTGTTGTCATTTCAAAGAAAAAAAAAAGAAATTTTTGGTATATCTCGATCCAACATCTATAGATTTATCTCAATTAGATTTTTTTGATTGTCCTTATGAATCCTCATATTCCTTTCTTTCAATTTTTCCCGTTGGTGTTACATCTATTTGTTTCTATTTCTTTACATAACTTCTATACATTTAACCTGGGTTTTTTCCCCTAATCCCTTTAACATAATTTGAATGATTATCTTATTAGTGGTTAGTGCATCTTCTGCCTTTGTTGTGGAGGCCCAAACAACCTAAGTTTGTTTTCACATTTTTGTCTCTAATAAGTGCTACTCCAATCATTCCTTTAGTTTAGTTATTTTTAAGTCCATCCTTCATGTTCATTTTTGGTGTATTACCATAATTTTTAGGGAATATCACACACATGCCACATAATTCTTATGTATTAACATATCTAACACCTAAGATTTTGATATTTGCATTTATAACTCTTTGTTATTATAAACCTATGCATGAAGTCGTGTATTTCAGTTTAAAAAGTTAGTAAGAGTGATATTTTTGATGTGATATTAAAGATTTGGGTCTTATATATGAAAATATTTAAGTTTAAACATTAGATAAGTAAATATATAGTTAAATACCCCTAATTTTTATATTACTAGTATACCCTCCCACTCTAATATATTAACCCTTATTTAAAATTATATGATTGTTAGCATTGCTAATCATTGGAAAGGTTTTACCAGCTTGAATGGTAAGAAATTTGGTGAAGCTGGAGGAAACAATACTCACTATCTATTAAGATCAAGCAATAGAGGCACGAGCTCTCAACTTTTGTCTTAAGGGAATAAGGACTTGAAAATCATGAAAGAGGAATCAAATTGAGGGCAAGGAAGCCTAATATAAAAGAGAATTTGCACCTACAAGGAAAGAGCATACTTGTCAACATCGAGTAAAGCATTTGTGCACAAATCTTTGGAGTCATAACACATTGCACATAACGAAGTATAGAATATTTAATGATTTATCAATAATTGAACATTATAGTGAAAAAAAATTAATGAAAATAAAAAGAATATAGTGTCACATAGTTATGCATAACAATGTTTAATCTTGGCATGTATGAAGTTCATTAAAGAATCAAACTGAAAATGACTTTTCATGGTAAATAAACATATATTGGACGTTGAAATTGTGTCATAATCATTGCAATACATAATATTAGAGCAAATTGCAAAACATTAGAGTTAAGAATTTTATACACGCGCACAAAAAAAAAAAAGTCTGTAAATATTATCAAAGAATATTTATTCTCAAAATACAATGACTTTCTTAACAAATTTCATATTAAGGAACTATTGTCATTCTTAGAATCATCATCATCATAACTTAAGTATGGTCAACTTCTTCATACTTGTCATTTCCCGCATCATTATCCATGCTTTGTAGTTTTTTTAATTGAACTCTTCTAAGGGTGTTCTTAAAAAATTAACTTGGTTTAAGATAAAATTGAAGGCATCTTGTTTTTTTTTTTCACAGTATAAGAACTATTTTTAATCATTTTAATGGATTTTTTTTTACTTAACATGCTTTTATTATTTGAATGTTCATTTTTTACTCTTTTTTGAGGGAAAAAAATAATTAGAATAAGCAGGGTAAGTACATACAACTAGAGTTATTAGTCTCGCCCCTATTGCTGGTTCTTAAAGTTAAGATTTTGTTCTATACTTAAGGTATTGGCCGCCCGAATTTATATTTTGTATTTATGTCTTTATGGATGTGTGCTTGGCTAGAATAATTAGACAAAATATGCCCTCTCAATTCCTCCTTAAGATATTTTTTAGTACTAGAATAATTGTAATCTGACAAAGCTTTATCTTGTTTGTACTTTTTACTAGCTTTGTTTCAGAAAAATTTAGGCGCAATTTTTTTACGTTTTATATTGCTCTACATTTTGCCTGTTTTGTATTTATTTTCGACCATAATTTTCTTGAATATCTTTGCCAAAAGCAATAGCTAGAGGTGAGAATGATCCGATTTAATATTGATCCAATTAATTCTCAAAATTTGCTCAAACATATGTAGTTTGGCTTAAAATTGGCTAGTGAATGAGCTATGGTAATTTCAAGGAAGCTTAACTCTAATTTGAATCTGATATATTTGAAATTAGTATGTTTTATGTCTTTTTTTTTTAATCAATATATATGCATGGATTCATAATTATGATGCCTTATACTTATATACTTAATAAACAAAGAAATATTTACTAATATTAATATTTTGAGTTGAACATAAGGTAGCTTGTTCAGTTTTTTCTCTTCGGTAAAGTTTTTTTAATCACAAAATGTATAAATGTATGCTATGATTCGTTAAATGCGTTAAGCACTAAGTGAAAATCTACTTAGTAATTCGGTAATAACGTGTGTTTAGCATTTAGTTTGTTAATTTTATAATATCTCGTTATGATTGAACCATGAATGGCTTCTATCTTTTATTTTGAGAAATTTGTCAAAATGGTCCTCTGACCCATTGTTCAATTGTTAGCCCCAGAGTCTATGAAGCTGCAAATTTATTCCCCGTACTCTTTTAATGGGGGTTGAAACAATCCTCATGGAGGACTATTTCAGCCCATATTAAAAGAGTGTAGGGACTAACTTGACACTTTTATAGACTTTGGGACTAAAATGACGTTCAAGGACTATTTTGAAACTTTACCCCCTTTATGCTGTCACTTTATATGGTTCTCAGAAGAGATTTGCTATGGTGGAGAGTTGCTTAAACAAAATACTATTGGAAGTCCTTTTTCTTTTTTTTTAGTAGCTATTTAATTTTGTTTGCTATTGTTTATGAGCAGCTGTGGCATCATGTTGGATGCATCTTAAAGAAAGCGAATGAAATCAAAGAGTATGTATCTCTGAAGATGGTTTCTATTTTATTTGAATTTCTTCTTTTACCTGCAACACATGCTCCTCCTCTCGATTCCGCAAGCAACCCCTTATTCCCTCTTTTTATTAGAGCCATTTACATACATAGCAGCCAATTCTTATGTATTTACATATCTAACACCAAAATTTTACTTTTTACATTTTTACAACCCAAATCTTTCATATCACATAAAAAATACCACTATTTGAACTTTTAAAATGTGAAATATACATTTTCATGCATAAGTACAGTGGTTTATATGTAAAAAGTGAAGTTTAGGTGCTAGATATGTAACATAGGATTTAAGCTGTATGTATGTAAATCTTCCTTTTCATTATGCAAGTCAACTGTTGCTAAAGACATTAAACAGCCTTAAGTTATTTAGATATGGCCAATGATATTGATGCTAGTTTTAAATTAGAGAGTTATGATTTTTCTTCTTGACAATTTAATTAGTTGTAGCTCTTACCATTTTCATCAGAATTGATGACATCGAAGGTTTAGACTTGCTTCGGTGGGAGGATCAACAAAAACTACGAAAATATGTGGAGGGTTTAACCTCAACTACACCCAGTGCTAAGGATGTTGAAAACATTATTGAAGTGTCGCGAACTTCTCGTGCTGCCTGCAAACGTTGCAGCGAGAAGATTATGAAAGGAATGGTTAGTATTCTTTTACTCTTGTTGCTGTGGTATTCTTATTCCAAGTTGCCTGACTTTTCTTTTAATTTTTAAATTTTTTAAATTTTTGAAGGTTTTCATACATACCACAGAATTCCTATGTATTGACATATCTAAGATTTAAACTCTAATTTCTACATACATGTGGCCTCACTTATGCATGAAAAGATGCATTTCACCTTTTAAAAGTTAAAATGTTGGTATTTTTGATGTGATATGAAAGATTTGGGTGGTATGAATGTAAAAGGTGGAATTTAGTTGTAAGATATGTAAATACATATGAAATACGTGGTATGCATGTAAATGCCTGCATTTTTTTGGTGTCTTATGATATGAGTACAATTTAATTTTAAATGATACTACTAGCGACCCTTCTACCACAATATATACTTTTGAAGTTCAGTAGTATGGCTGTCAATTTCGGTGGTTTTGGATCGTTTTCTTTTGAGATTGATCTGAAACTCAGTTATATTTTCTTTTTCATTTGGTTTTGAGGTTTCGGTCAAAACTTAATTTTTGGTGAGTTTTTGGACTATACTCTTCAGGATCATTTATAACTCTTAGATTTTAACTGAAAATTTACTAAAATTCTTGAGTAGATGTTCAAAGGTCTACAGGATTTTTATCACTGAGATGCCACCATATTTCTTCTGTATTTCAATGTGTGCCCAAAGTAGATAGGTAATCTTCTTTAGTTTAAACTTGAAGCCAACTTAATCCCTAAAGTGATGAGACTATCACAACTTCTGAAACTTTTCTGATGGGACTGCAATTAATATTGAAACTGATGTTTGAAACATTTTCAAAGAGTATAATTTTAATGTGTTTTTTATTTTCCTAGAAATTCATGCTTCATTAGTTTCACATTCTAAATATCGATAATTGCATTAGCTGATGGAGTTTTTTCTTAAAAGTTCTTGTTTTCTTTCTATAGGTCCGCATTTCAACGAAGCCTGAAGGTCAGGGATCCAAAGGTATCGCTTGGCATCATGTTAACTGTTACAGGGAGTTATTTCCATCAGTCGATATAGAGAAAGTGTCTGGCTGGGACAACTTACCTTTGCAAGATAAAGAAACTCTGTCAACAGTATCTAAGCAGGATGCAAGTACTGCTAAAAGAGGTAACGTTGCAATGAATTATCTGGAAAGTGAAAGGTTGATTGTGTCATTTTTTGCTATTGACGGCTCCCAAGCCCTTGATGCGAAAAGTGGAGGATTGCAATAGATAGCTGACAGCCAGCGTAAACATTTTGTCAAACATGACATTTATATGTATCTATATGTGTATTTTTTTTAAAATTTATTAGCGCAACGTACAAAAGAGGAAGTTTTACAACATGAAAATTCAAGGGAAAACAAGCGCAGGAAAGTTGGTGATCAGAAGATTTCAAAACATTCTGTATCTGATGGAAATGAAACAAGTGGCGCTAATAAGGATCTTGAAAGAAAACTGGAAGAGCAAAACAGGAATTTATGGGCTATTAAAGATGAGCTTAAGAAGCAGGTTACCACTTCGGAGCTACGTGAAATGCTTGAACTTAACAAACAAGATTCAGCAGGGTCGGAACATGATCTACGAGAGCGTTGGTGAGTAATTTATTAATTTGTTTATCAACAATGTTACATAAAACAACTCAAATTACATTCTTCATTCGTGTCAGGAGATGCGCAATATAGGTGTCATTTATAGGCAAATTTTATGTTCTGAAGATGTCAATTCTGTCTAATTTTTTGATCGGGTGACTTTTGATCCATTTTGATGGCAGTTGTGTTTTGAACTCGATTTGTATAACATAACATTTGTAATTCACCATTTCAGTAACACTATTCTAATCGATTGTGAGAGTTCTTAAGTAATTGTGATATTTTTGGGCCTATCAACGCCATCTATTTTGTGAATGAGCGGTGTTTGGATTATTTCCACAACGATTGAAGAACTTTGAAATTATTTTGTGTGACATTGCATCCCTTGTCCATCGCCTTTAATAAGTGTAGCTCGAGTCAAGATGGGCAACATCTACAATAGTTCCACCTAATTAGTTGGATTTTTGGTTTGTGATGCTTGATGATTCTTATGGTTCAGGGGGAGTAAAAGCTAATATGAAACACTACATTATTTTTTTCTACTAGGTCTCTCACAATGACTTCTCTATTTTTGTTCCTATTTCTCTGCTACTTTAGTGATTCGTAGAATCCCTATTACCTACTCATCATTTTGTGGATTTCTATAATTACTCTGTAATTATTATTCTATTTATTTATTTATAGAATTTGGAATTATTTTATCATTATTATTCTTTGATTTTTTATATCTTCTATAAAAGCTCTCCTAGGATCTTATAAATATGACACAATTATTTTTGTGACATAATCAATTCTCTCCAATTTTTGTCATGATATTAGAGCTTTAGTTTTTTTTTTATTTCTAATCCTCCATTGCTACATTCTTTTCCATTTTCTCTTATTATTTATAACTGCAGCGTTCATCATTGCATTGCGTAAATGTTTTTTATCATTGCAACTTTTGATGTATTGCTGTAAATTGGTTCCATTGGTACAGCGTTTATCGTTGCATTGCTGCAGCTGTTTCAGTTTTTATTGTTTTTCTTCTGCATAGAATTTGATTTCTCTCTCCATGGACAAACAATGACAACATTCACATACCCTTAGTCTCGGGTCTCAGCTTGTCTTGAAATTGAGTGATGCAATCTAACTCTAATGGGAGACTTGCAAAACATCTTTTTAGTATGTTGGTTGAATGGAAATAATTATTTAATGTGGTCTCGATTGGTTCGCAAGAGCTTGAAGGGAAGAAAAAAATTATATCATTTATAAAGCATTGGAATTTGCAATTGTTATGTCTAAAAATTTTCTTATAAGATTGAAAGGTTGAATGGATATGTTCAATGAGACTCTACTGCACATAATCTCATACAACGTAATCTTGCAAATAATAATTTATAAAGAGGAAGCTTGATAATATTCTAATTTGTGCTAATGTTTGTAACCACAGATGTATAAACTTCTATTGCTGTAATTTTCAAGAATTATAATGCAAACTTGAAATGGATGACTTTTATTCTTTAGCTTGAAGGGAAGTATGAAATGCCTGCATAATGTTCTTGCAAATAATAATTTATAAAGAGGAAGCTTGATAATATTCTAATATGTGCTAATGTTTGTAACCACAGATGTATAAACTTCTATTGCTGTAATTTTCAAGAATTATAATGCAAACTTGAAATGGATGACTTTTATTCTTTAGCTTGAAGTATGAAATGCCTGCATAATTTTCTCTAGTTGGGAGTCAAATTCACCAAGATTTTTGCTCTCTTTTCATCTTCTTTCTTTGCCACCTCATTGATTTGTTTCATACTACTTGCTCATCAATCTATGAACTTTTGTAAATTATTTTGTTATTATTATATTTCCGACTTGTTGGCCTATTTACTATTGAAATTACTTTGTAATTTCTTCAGTTTGTATTTTTTCCATCAAATCTATACTCCCTAATAATAGAAGATAGTGAAATAGTACTTGCATGATTTTGAAATATACAACAAATGATAAAGAATAAACCCATTAGATAAGTAGAAGAAATTAGTGTTGAAAATCTATGAAGAAAATTTGGGTAGATCTAAGGTAACATGTATGATTTTTTAAAAATAATTTTCTGTTTCGTATTGATTTTAACAACGTTATGTAGTACTTAACAAGAATTGATTTTTTTCATATGTTAACCTTTCTGTGTTATGCCCTTAGTTACTTTTACCTTTTTAGATGGTTTTGGGACTCAGGTAATTTTTATTTTA
>JXCR01144389.1:801-36997 GCA_002079205.1 Phalaenopsis hybrid cultivar
CCTATAGGAATCCCTTTTGGGTTTCCTCATGTCGGTTCCTCATGTCGGTTTCATTCTTCTAAGTGCTAGAAGTCGATACCACACACGCGAAACTCCAAAAGAGGACGGAAGTAGGTTGAACTAAAACGAGGCGGGTCCCACTTCTAAGGTTCTAAGATAGTCGCAGGAAGACCCCTAAGGCTAGATCCTAACTCCTACGAGAAATACTAGACCTTACGAAAAATGAGGTCAACAACTACCTTAAGGAATCTAATGATTAAGAAAGTTTCATCCAACATACAATTTTAGAGGCCAAAAAATTCAATAAAGCTTTGACTTGCTTTCAATACCTATTTTTGGCCACCCACCATTTATTGTTTTCAAAATTTTATATTTTTTTCATCAATAAATGATATTTTAATCTAAGAATTTCATTGTTATGTTTATAAATCGAAAGATTGCAAACATACTAGCATTTCATAAAGAATATAAGAACTCTTATCCCTTCTAGTAGCATGTATCTATGGGGCTTAGTAGCTTATATTTTTATTGATGATTGTACCTATTTGTCACGAATACTTCTACTAAAAGTCAAAAGTGAACATTTTTTCACACTTTATACAACACAATAAATAAGTAATTTGTGGTTGAAATTAAAACATTTAGATCTGAAAATTCTAAAGATTATTTGAATTCTCTCCCTTGATATTTCAAATATAAATGAATAATGTATGAGTTCTATTGTGTCTTTATGCCCTAAAAAATGGAGTGACTAAATGAAAGAATGTAAACCCAATTGCTATCACAAGGGGGCTTCTTTTTGAAAAGAATTTTCCAAAATAATTTTGAGGGGCTGACGTTCTAATGGTTGTTTACATTATTAATTGGTTATTTATAATTATTTTGGATTCAAGAATCATACTTAATTTTTTACCAAATTCTTTTTGCATTTTAACATCTTTGATAATCTTGCTACTAAAATATTTGAAAGTGTTGCATGTGTTTATACTTAGTTCTAAAAAAAAACTTGATCTAAGGAAAATCAAATGTTTTAGTAGTTTTCCTCCTACATAAAAGGGTATAAATGATATTAACTTAATGACAAAGCTGCATGTGTCTGCTGAAGTCACCTTCAATGAAGAAGAAAACTTTATTACTATTTATTTTTGGAAGAAATATCATTTATAAATAATTAAATTTCCTATCACGAGGGTTTTTGGGTTCAAATGCCTTTCATAAGGGCTAACCCTTTTTTTTTACTTCAACATGTTAACAATCTTTTTACTAAAATATTTGTAAGTATTGTCTTTGTTTACACACATTCCTAAATCAAACTTGATTTATTGCCACTTGAATGTGTCCTTATTGGTTATTCTCTCATACAAAGGTACAATTGAATGGCTATACAATTATCATTTAGTGATCTCTAATTAGGATACAACTGTCCTTTTCCTTACTTAGACTAAAATTCTCTCCTAAAACACATTACAGTCAAGGAGGGAAATAATGCATGCTTTATTGCAAATATCTAAAATGTTTAAAACCAATTAAAATTTCGAGTTTTTTTAATGATTATGCTGCATCACATATGATAGCTCCTTTTGTATATCCTTGCACAAAGAAATCCTCCCTCGTCTCTCTTATATATAAATTATAAATATTGTGTTTGGTTTGATTTGCAAATGACAAAGTGGATATTAACTAAGACACTGCTTAGAGAATTTACCCCCATACAAGATATTATAAAATAGTTCAAGGATATACATAGAAACTCTTATTATTGATTATTTACTTGATTATGAGAGAGTACTTACAATTAATTTGGTCTATAAGCTCTATGAAGCTTTGTTTTAGTAGCAAATTTGAATTGGAGAAGAAATGACATCATTATTTGCTTAGAAGGGATGGTGGAGGGATGGAGACAAACCCAATTATGAACTCATGATTTTATCTTCCCAATTATTATATACCATAGATTGCTTAATTAACTGAGGTATTGTATATAGGGATGTAAACGAACCGAACACGAACGAACAGAGCTTGTGTTCGTGTTCGATTCGTTTGAAATTTAGTTTGTTTGAAATAAGCTCGTGTTCGAAATTATTTGTGAAGTTACTGTTCGTGTTCGTTTCTTAACGAACGAGTTGAACACGAGCCGAACATGAGCTGTTATCGAACGACGAGCGTGTTTGACATCTCTAATATTAATATATATAAATAATATATTATATTAATTATATAATTTATATTATATAAATATATAATATATATATTAGTATATTATTAATATAGTATATTAATATATTATTATTATTTATTTATAATATATTATAATTTATAAAATTTAATTTTTTAAAATATCATAAATTTTTATATATAACTATTTTGAATTATTTTATATTTCGAACAATAACGATTCGAACACGAACAAACACATCACTGTACGTGTTTGGTTCGTTTAACTAACCGAACGAAAAAAATTGTTCATGTTCGTCTTGTTTATTTATCGAACGAATCGAACACGAACTCATTGAAAAACCGAACACGAACTGTTCGCGAACAACAAGCTTTTTTGACAGCCCTAATTGTATACAACCTAATTAAAAGATCCCTGTCACCAACCTTTGGTTGAGTTTTCTGAGGGAACCTCAAATTCATGGAACATGATGGCTGAAGGGGCCAATTTTAAGGTTGGCATTATCTGACAAAGACATTAATGCACTATTCTATTGGGCATGCCTTATGAATTGTAACTCGTAGGTTAGCAGTTCAAGAGTATGCAAGATGGGGACTGTATTATATTGGCATTTCCATATTTAATTAAGATGTTGCGTGTTTTTTTAATTTATCACATTGGTTTAAGTGTCGCATCAAAGTTGTTTTTTGGTTCGCACACTTAAAGTCTCAATTGGCAAATTTGCACAATGTAGTTAGTCAAGTTTGAAACAAAATAACAAAGAGACCAACCTATGGCATTTCATACATCAATCTAGAATCTTATTGAGTGTTGATCTACTTTGTACTCCTTGATCGGCTGTATGGCAGGTGACATTTCAATTTATTGGTGGTGGTATCACCTAGGAGTCGTCTACATTCTCATCAAATTCGCTCAGTCTTCAACATCCCAGGTCATGTTTTATCATTATATTTTAAAATATCTTACTTCTTATCCTACTGCAGCAGTAACTGTTGCTATCCACTTTAACCAGTTGAGGGATACCACATGGCCATTTCACTAATGGGGCAATGACCACACCCATAAGATTCTCTAAAACACCCAAATGTCCTTATTATGGATCATAATCGCTTTCAAGTATTGTAATTACTTGCCAATCAATTGATCGTTTGATGCTCATCAACTAGCACCTGAGTGACCACTATGCTTGTCGTTGCCAAAATTGGTTCCTTATGAATTCTTGTTGCTTTCCACCCTAAAATCACCTGATGCCAACTGAGCATTAGAAAAACCTTATATTTGTGCATTCACCCAAACAAAATGAGACAATCTCATGTCAAACCAAACTTTTCTATGTTGTATTCATAGAAATTCAAGGGATAGATTTGTAATCACCTTCTTCATTCTTTTAGTTGATCCTTCTCCCTCACTTTACAGAGGACTCAGTACTCTGACTAATCCACTTAAAAATTATGTATGTTTTCTCCTCTCTTCTCTGAATCATGCTTTGGTTCTGCCTTTGAAGTTTTTTAGATGATCAACGCTTCCCTCTATTTGGAAGTAATTCAATTTGAACACAACTTATACANGTACATCATCTTCTTCCAACTATATCTATCTTTTTCCTCCTCTTTCATGGACAATTTGGAACTCAAACTCCCTCATTCATTGATCATTGTTGATTGCTTTTGATTGTTTTACATTTTAAGGTGCTACCATTAAGAATTGTTTCGGTTGGTTAAAAATTAAATGGAATAATGTCTGATCTCTAATAGTCAACTATCATAGCCATCATCCTCATTTGTCTCTTGACAATAATGGAAGCATGTAAATATCTCTCATGGACGAGTCGTCCCTGATGCTCATGTCCTTGCAACATGTTAAGCTTTGCCTAACATGTGTTGGAACATAATTTTGGCTTGAAATGATTCTGACATAGTCTTGAACAAGGTAGACACATGCAAACTGTATTAGGATGTGTCATAGTGATGTTTGTGGCTAACAAATACATAGAAGATATTTGGAAGTGTTTGTAACATCTAGCTTGGGATGTCGGAACACGTTTCATTAGAACTTTTATGGTCAAGAATAAGGAGGAGGTCTATATAATCTAGTTTGTATTATTGTTCTAGAATCACCATGATCTATTGCCATAGATATTCCACTATGGCTCACCAATGAAGAACGAGACAATTTTGATTATGTATTAGTCATTTAAATGAGTGTTCTGGAAAAAATGTAAAATGTGAATGCTGCTTTATTTGTAGTTCTAAAACTAAATACATTGAATGTAATTTTAGTAATAGAGACATTGATAAAAGGTGTGAACGTTTTAGATATCTAGGATTTATTGTTCAAAGTGATGGTGATATAGATGAGGATGTTATTAGTAGAATTCAAGTTGGTTGGTTGAAGTGGAGGAATGCATTGGGTTTTTTGTTTGATAGAAAAGTACCACCCAGAGCCAAAAGAAAATTTTATAAAATGACGGTGATAGAGCAATGAAAATTCCCAATACGAACACACATTTCATATTTATTTGAGTAAGAGCAATGAAAATTTCCAAAATCACGCACAAGTTAATAGTCATAAGTATTGCCTATGCGTGTTGGTATTTATAAGAAATTTTGATGGGAAAATTTACTATTATTTATGATTACTCAAGTCACAATAGTAGGGTATTTGAAAAAGCATGTTGTTAATGTTTGGCTCGATAGTTAGCTTGAGCTCGACTAGTATTTATAAATTCATTTTTTTAATTTTCCAAACACATAACAACACATATATAATAGGCTACACAATAATATTTCTACAGTACAATATAATGACAAGTAAGCTAATCTCCTATATCTAGAAGCTTCACCTACCCTCATATAACGGATAAGGATTGTGTCTGAATATGTTTTTGATGAAATAGAACACAGTATAAGGTATTGTCCGTTTGGCTTTTCCTTCTATTTTTCCTTTTCCAGGTCCCAATTCTCCAAAGTTATCATGATATCAGAGCCTTGAGCTCAAGTTCATTCGCTCTTCTCCTTCTCTTCCTTCTCCTTGATCTTCTTCTTGCTACCTGCCAAACTTAAGATCGACACATATCATTTTTGGGTGCTGTTCAGATCGATGATACCTAGAATGTTTAGGTCGATGTAGATAGGTTCTCCAAGAGAATGTATAACTCCCAAACTTCAAAAAACCAAACCCATCACCCATGGAGATGAACACAACAACCCCTATCCCTCCCTCCATCTAATTCCCGATGAGTAATCTCAAACACCCGGCCCAAAACCCACTCTCAGTCGATAATATCTTTTATGAAAGGCATAAGTTCTTAAGGTCTTCACCGGAAATGGGTACCTAGGGTTTTTGGACGACAACTCAACCGGTCAATTTTCCGAGTGCATTGCAGATCTAAAGGTTTGGAACCCTCACTATGCCTCATGGATCTAAGTAGATCAAAATCTAACCGTGATACTCTAGTCAATCATCTCCGCATTGAGTCTTCGTTATGTGGTGCATCTCTCTACTATTGTCGAGATATGGCACATCAAAAGGCTGCAACCAACAAATTTCGTGGCTCATCCAACTAAAGAATGCACTTCATACTCCCTCGATGAACAATCAGACATGACGCAATACCTATCTAGCGTTAAGGCTCTAGTTGACAACATCATTGTTGTTGTAGGTACACTGCATAGAGAGGATATCATTTTCTACACACTCAACGGACTCCCGACCACCTACCAAGACTTCAAGACAACAATGCACACTCAACTACATCCTCTTGACTCGAGGACTTCTACTCCCTTCTATGTAGCGAGGAGATCAATATTGTAAGTGACAATCAAAAACTTGAAAATCCCTCTAATACTCGACCTGCTCTCGCCGCAACTCGCAGTTGGGGCAGAGCTCAATCTCATACTCATACTAAGGGGGGTCGAAGCACACAAGAGCCTCAGTAATATGCCAAATTTGTGATTAGTTTGGTCACTCTGCAACTACATGTTGGCATCGCTCTAATCTTGAATACTTACCTACTAAACAAGCCTTGCAAGCCACCGCCTGACAATCAAAAACTTGAAAATCCCTCTAATACTCGACTTGCTCTCACTGCAAATCGCAGTCGAGGTAGAGCTCAATCTCATACCCGTACTAAGGGGGGTTGAAGCACAACAAGAGCCTCAGTAATATGCCAAATTTGTGATTAATTTGGTCATACTGCAGCTACATGTTGGCATCGCTCTAATCTTGAATACTTACCTACTAAACAAGCCTTGGAAGCCACCGCCTCACAATGGGTCCTGGATTCTGGCGCTACAGCGCATCTTACCTCGAATCTTAATCACCTACAACTTATTATTCCAACAACCGGTTCTGAACAAGTCATGGTGTGAACTTTTCAATTCGTTCAGTAGCACATACGGATGATGACATCCTTTTGACACCCCACTATAAGCTTCTCCTACCCCAATTATAGCATGTTTCGTCTCTTTCTCATAATCTGTTTTCTGTCCATAAATTGATTCATGACTATTCATTTTGATTTGAATTATTTTTCCTTCTTTAAACCCAAGATGAAGCTACCTCTACTCTGGGGAACCAGTACTGAAGGCTTATACCGATGACCTCTCTTTTGCATACTATTCATGTTCTTGTCACCTCCATAAAGAAGTCCATCCTTTAGCACAAATGTCTTGGGCATCCACATTCAGATGTTCTTACGCTCGTCTCGCTAGCTGTGCCAACTTGTCCTCCTGTGTTATTTCGGCTTATCCTCCTTTGTTATTTTGGCTTATCCTCCTGCTTTTCCTTCTTGCAGGTCTTGATTCTCCAAAATTATCAACACAACCAAGGCCTTTTGCAACCAAGTTTGGTTTGATAATAGCTTAATTATGTTTAGACTTGATGTTTATAAATATTCAACTCGATATGTTAATGACCAGAGCACAAAAAAAAAAAAAAATAATAATAATAATTTTATTTATTTAACAAGTTGAGTTGAACAACACTTGAGCTTGCTCAAGCTTAACTTGTCTGCACCCTAACTCATAGAGCAAAGTTTCTATAAAAAAAATGAAGTTGTTGAGCTGCATAAACTCCATTGTTCTCATAAACAAATAAGTTATAATTAGTGCACCAAAGAATTGGTTAGTTGAATTAATTTGCGAGTCTCATGTTGAAGCTTTATTTTTTTGGGTTTTTTTTTCGGCAGTTTGTATATAAATCTCTATTTTCATAATATTCAAGTANCTATATTTTCATAATATTCAAGCAACTTTGTTAATGCAGATCATGAAACGTGCATAAAAGATGAGATTAAATGTGATGCAGTTGGATCTAATTTGTGGTTTTGTGGACAAAAATGTCTTCAGGTATTTCTTTTCATTGCAGTTCTTTTCAAATATATCATGTTTATAGACCAAAGTTAGATACTTGTTAAGCTTCTTACTCTCGTAGTATTTTAATTCATGCAAAATATGTTTGTTTGAATAATCATGTTTGAACAAATGCTGGAAATGTGCATTGAAGCATGGTGGTATGTGCTTGTGTATGTTGCACGTGGAACCTTATAAGACTCTTGTGTGTGCTGTTTATATGTGCATCAAGTTTAGGAAAATAATGATGTAGGATAGCACAAGTAATTTTTTTTTGTTAATGTAAATCTAAGATGGGATGCACAAACCGAGCAAATTTACAGTTCATAAATTAGTATAAGTGAAGTTTATTTTTCTTATGCGAATCATTAAGTCATAAACATGCTCCAAATTGTAGTTTAAAGATAGCCAAATTCAGAAATTTATAAGGAAAATATGAGAATGAAATTAAATCACACAATGATTGTGATTTACGTTGCTAAAAGAAAAATCAAATTGTAGCATACATTGCAAAATCCGAATGTCACACTATTCAGTGGCTAACTAATTGAAAGGGGGGATAAAGGAAAGAAGTTATCGAGATGTTAATCAAGGTTGTTATAATGAGAAAGCTTTTCTAGAATTTGGCTAATGCTTGCATTGCACTAGAAGAATTTACAATAAACACATATAAGTTAAAGAGGAAGCAAAAATTTTATTGAATCATTAGTTGAAATGTTACATACTTCAAGCTCCTATTATAATAAAAAAGGATCACTAACTAGGTAATTTTCTTAAAGTCACCAATATCTATTATAAAAGTGCTAGTTCTTATAACAAAAAGTCTAAAATAGTCCTCAATCATATTCGTGCGGAAAATTTAATCATTGAGTTTAACATTTCTTCATTTAGTTTCTTGACTATATAAAATTGATCATAAATGATCCCTATGTTAAATGATAAAAAATTATAATACAGTTTTTTTCTCTATGTATTCCATCGACTATATAAAATTGATTAAAATTTAGTCATAGCATATTATTTGAGATTAATTTTGTATATTCGAGGGATTTAATATGAGAAATGTGATATCCTAGTACCAACTTTGTCATATATAGATGGTTGGGTGACTATTTTGGGCTTACTGGGTTTTTGCAAGACAGTAAGTTTCCAATTCAATTTGGGCAAAATATCACGTCTCAGTTTACATGCTATAATATAGATAGAAGTTCTTCTGGCAATGGGCGTTGTGGTAAAAAAGTCACATGACGAAGAAAATCCTAATTGTTAAGTTAGCTACAACAAGAAATTTTTTAATACATAAATAATATAAGTTAATTTAAAATAATAGAAGAAAGTAAAAAATATTCATTAAGTAACAAGGGTGTAAATGAGTCTAAGTTGAGCTGAAGTTTCCACTAACATTAGCTTGAAATTAGTTAATTAATCAACGTCGTACTTGATTTGAATTCTATTAGTGAGTTACCCTATGAGCCAACTCAAAAGAGTTAAAAATGATTTCTTTTGAAGCTATTATGGCAATAATATGATAAAAATAAAACAAAATAGATTATAAATAATTAGAAAACACTTGATATAAAGAAGTAATCTATACTTTTATTTATAATTTAGCGCGTAGAATTTTGAGTTCTAATAAGGGTCTGATTGGCGCTGCTGTTGATTATTTACAATTTGCTGATAAACAGATTATTCTGACAATCTGATAATCTGCAGAGTATCAGAATAATCTGGCTTGTTGTTTGGGGTAATTTATTCAAATTAACTAATTAGTGGTTAAATGACATTCCTGTGACTGTCTGATAAAACTATTTGGGGCAGCTTATTTAGAATAGCTTATTGATAGTACATAAGCATATAGTGCAAAAACATACAATCATCACAGATCTGTTCCAAAAATTGACATACAGTTCTCCTAAAGCTATGAGACTGATGTGACGTAAGCAACGGAGACAACAGTAAAAAAAAGAACATATTATAAATAAACATCGACATCCAACATCATTTCCATAACATTTTAATTAAAAAAAATAAGTGAACAAAAGATTTATGTAGTTCGTCCAATGGCCTACGTCCACAGAAGACAATACAAAAGTTTTATTAAGGAAATCTGTAAGATTACATAGGTACGAATTCGGCCAGCCTATAAAAAAAAATGAATGCATTTTCTTTACTTGAATATTCTTTGACAACATTATTTATACATAACCAAATGTCAGTTTCTCTTTTGTTCCTTCATTTTGATAGCTTGAATATTGTCAGAAATGCTTCATATAAAAGATGTAAGTCGTATAAATACCATTCTTGCATCTAATAATATTAAAAACAAAGCCTCGCATATGCATATGAACCCTAATTCAAAAGCAGTTAATTCAGATCAATGTATATCTACTTAACTCCCGAATGAGATAACCATTGCCTCATATAAAAATAAGGCTTCTTATAAAAACAAAGCCTCCTTATATGTACTTAACTCCACAATGCTATAACCATTGTCATTCTTAACATAAAACAAAAGATAAAAGTATGGAATCCTGTCAATGACTAGGTAGATATAAGTTTGAAACATTACAATTACACACTAGTATGCTTTCATAAAAGAATAAACAATTTCGTAATGCATTTTCATGAACTAAGCCATAATTTTCATTGTATAACCAAATCAACATTTGGTTATTTGAAATTCCTGCAAATTTTTCATCACACAAACAACAACTAAACAATTATAACTTCACCAATTTGCTTAAAACCAGAGCCAATACCCTCCATCAAACAAGCAAAACCAAAACTAGAGAAAATGCCAAAATATCGTGCCACAAAATAGATGCCCAAAACCGGAGCCATGACCTCCCATCAAACAACGCATGCCACATATCTCAATTGGGCTATAGCTAAAAACCTTTCATGAACTCATATTTCATACCAAAAAAAAAATCTGTTCTTGTATCTACACTTCTCAAAAAAAGGATCAGAGAAAAGGAAGGTTTCCAGGATCGCGGCTAGCAACACAAATCCAACAACCAGTTAAAATGTCAAAATATCGGGGCATAGAAAATGAAACATATCTCAACAGGCCTAAAACTAAAAAACTAGAGAAAATGTCAGAAGCCAGAGGATGCTGAAAACAACTCATGACATAGATCTAAACTGGGCAATAGCTAAAAACCCTTAATGTCATCATATTTCCCCCGAAATTTTTTTTCTTTCATTTCTTGCATCTACACTTCTCAGAAAGAAGATCAGAGCAAAGAAAACATTCCAAGGATCGCAGCTAGGGAAATCGAAAGGATACCTGATGATCAGGAAAGAAAATTGGAAAGGAAGAATGTTCGATCTCCTCTAGGGCGACGAACCAGAAAGGAAACCAGCAAGGGAGAAGGGAAGGTAGATCGAGGGCACCTCCGGAATACCTAGGGCAATGCGGATCGCTAACGTCGGACGCGGGGCTCGTACTGCGTCAAACGACATATATGTTTTATCGAACGCGGACGCAGTGCGGGAGGAAAACGCCCGTGCGAACGCATTTATCAAATAGGGAGGCAACGCTTTCAGAATGTCGCCGCTCCCAATAAGCTGCCTCAAATGGGCCCTAAGTTTTAAGTGTATTTTATACCTATGTTGTTTAACAGAGCCCACTCATGAACTAACCAGTTGATTTGGGGAAGGCTAAAGTTTGACTAGTTAGCTCATCAAGTTTAACTCTTTAGTCTTTTATTGAATAGAGCACGAGCTGCCTCAGGAATCTATTTGACTTAGTTACACCTATAAAAGCAAACACTAGCTGCCTCAGGAATCTATTTGACTTAGTTACACCTATAAAAGCAAATTAAAAGATTGAATCTTTGCTACAATGCCATTTATGAATACAAGGAAATAAATTAGCATTAGTTCGAACATTGTTTGCACCCATCAAACAACTACTGACCATAATCTATTAACAATAAGAGTTAAATTTATCAATCAAAATATCCACCAAATTAATGGCAAACTATATATTATAAGTCAAATAATTATAGGAATTAGAGAGGTAGATGATTCAAATCTTGATTTAAGATATTGTCTTGTTTAAAATTTGAAAGGTTTCATATTAAAATCTTAGGAAATCAACTGCTAGAAAAATTATATTATTTAAAAATAATACAAAAAGTTGAGATAAATGCTTGTAAGTTGGTAATCCTAAAAGTTATGGTATTAATTCAATTTTTAATTAATATAATTTAACTTTATATGCTTAACTATTAACCAATTATTTGGATTCTTTTATGTTATCATTACCTACAATGGCATTCACATCCAAGTCATTATTGTGCTATTTCTGGATAAAAATACTAATTTTGTGCCAAAATTAAGTTAACTGGTGTGCTACTAGGGAAATAACTTAGATTTGATGATGCATGTGTTTCTCTATTGAGTGCTACAATAATTATGCCAATATTTACTTAATGAATATCAACTAAACAAGTTGTTGAGGTCAAAGTTTCCTTGAAAGTAAAAAAATAAATAATATAAATCTCAAAACGCTAAATCTATCCAAAGAACAAATTGTGTGTGTTAAGATAAAATATGTATTTTTCTTAGTTGTATTTCCTATTTTCATTAAAAGTAATGAATGATTATTAAAGATTGATAGTTTGTAACTTATGAAGTTTTTTGTGTTTGTTGTATGATTTTTACACATCATGTTGTTGTATTAGAAAATTCTATATTGTACGATGCTCTACGTGAGGGTCAAGAAGCATTGCAATCATGTGATTTTATTGTAGAGTTTAATAAATAAATACATACTTTAGATGTGTTGTATGCGGGTGTCAAATAACTCAAAGTGGAAATGTCGCCATGATTGAGAAAAATGAAAATGCATCCACCAAAAGAAAAAGGGAGCACAAAACATATATATGCCAAATTTATGTTGCTTAGCTTCATCGTAACCGAAGTTACGTTTAAAGAAGAAGAGTATCTAATCCACTATTAAAGAAGAGAATTTCATTGCAAGTCTCTTGCATCAATCCTAAGAATTTCATGGTTTTTAAGGCAAGATGCCTCCAATCCAAATAGTTTGTGTGCTAATCGAAGGATAATCAATCCCAAGAGAATTCTTTGGCGTGCACCGCAAATCCTTAGGTTTTTTAATAATTGCAAAATCATGATTCATCTTTATTTTTGTTCCGGGGGAAACACCTATCTTGTTAATAGCCTTTCATATGATCATTATTTGGTAATGTAATATAATGAGAATCTTTATTATTGAGNGGCCTTGCATTATGTGCTTTAAATTCCAGAATGATTTACCATGTTCCTATGAGCATACTTTTCTGACATTTGTGCTAAACAACCTACCCATGTCTTAGCATATGTAAATCTTTAATTCACAAGTTAACCATTTATTTGCTGCAGAAATTTAGTTTCACATTTTTTCCTCTTTTTCACTTGAATTCCATCTATGGTAATCTTCTATAAAATTGATGTGAAGGGCGGTGTCATTTTAATTCTTTTACGTGAGAGTGGATGATCAAATCTTTTAATTATTTCTATTATTTTCATGCCTGTTAGGTAGAGCATCTAAAATGAGTTAGAATAAAAGAATACCCTTTTATTGAATTTTTTTCCTTCAAATCATCTGTGGAGTTCTGAGTTTTTATTTTAGTGTTAATCTCTTTTATTTTTTTTTATTATGGCATGTTTCTTTCCTTCTTGAGTTATTTTACCTTTGGTAAATTATAATTTTTGTAATTAAGTTTGCTCTGGTCTTTCCTTATTACATATTGGAGAAGACTTGTAATTTGATTATTGAGAGATAAAAGAAGATGATTTTCTACACCTTTTCACATAGTATTTGATTTTGGAAATGGATGCTAGCTCTTTTTCCTTTGTTGGAGTCGCTCCCTGTAGTCGCCGGTTTCTTTAGGCCCTCCGTCGGATTCAATTCTTGCTATTGTCTCTTTATAATCGTCAATTCTTTTTTGATGCGTTGTTTTCCTCAAGCCATTTTGTTCCAGTAATCCTTCCCTATGTTTTCTTTTGATGTTTTGTTTTAATAATCCTTCTTGCACCTTGTTCCGCTAAATTGAGGCTTCTAGAGCACCTTGTTTCGTCTAATTGAGCCTTCCAAATGCGGGGCCTTGCTCTGCCAAATCTAGGCTTCCAATTGGGGGGTCTTCTTCCGTCGAATCTAGCCTTCCAGAGCAGCAGACACAACTTGCATGCAGCTTGGCTTGGGAGTTTTTCTCTTTCTAGTGGAAATCACTGAGGTTCTTCTCTTAAAAGTTGTCGGAATCCTTTCAATCGGCTTGCAGATCCTAGCTATTTCCTCTTTCATGCAGCCGAAAATTTTTGCTGCCCTCCTTTTTCGGATTCTTCCTGCAAGCCTTCTTATCTTTACTGCTAGCTTTCTTCCAGCAACAACTTCCGCCTTATTAACAGTAGACTCTTCTTTTGTGCCACTCGCCAAACTTTTCAATTTATATGCAATAACAATCAGTTGCGTATGACCAAGTAATGTATGAAGACATCGAGTTCCACTTCGGAGGTTAATCATCCCTTCTATGAACATTTTTAGAAAGTTGATCACACAAAGAAAATTTTTGGAAATTACATGGAAAACCTGCCAAATGGAAACCTGAGCAAGGGAGCAAATCAAGACAGCAAGACCCGTACTGCTACCTCTTTTGAAGGAATAGTTGGTGTTGCAGAAAACTCCTTCCGAGCACAACTGAGAGGCTCATGTCCTCCTCCCATCTCACTGAAAATAAAAGATTTTAACATTGGATAATAGATTCAGGTGTTTTTTTATCACATGACTGGAGATATTTATGTTCATACCAACTACCAAGTGTTCACCGATTCCAAATTTGTTAAATTTGTCGATGGATCTCACTCTAGGATTGTTGAAAAAGGAGAAGTGTAAGTCTAAAAAAATATTCAACTCTCTTCCGTGCTATATGTTCCTCAACGACATTGCAACTTACTGTTAATTAGTAAGTTTGCTAATGACTTGAACTGTATTATTAAAACATTTGTGAATTTTAAGTGGTGGATTCGGGGAGGTTGATCGACAATGTTGAGGTCTATATCTACTTAAGGAAAGTTACTCCCTTAACATACACGTGTCTTCTCTTCCGTCCTCTTATCATATTCTTGAGTATGTTAGTCTGATTCTTCTAAAGTTCGAGTTATATTGATATTATTGTTGGGATCATCCCAATTTTGATTATGTTCTAAAGTTGTATTTTCATCTCTTTATTAATAAAAAATTAAAGTTTTATCAGTGTAAAAGCTATTAATAGCTAAACATACTCGTCATGTCTATTCTCTGTTCCAGTACAAACATTCACATCCTTTTTCTATTATCCATAGTGATATTTAAGGACTATCAAAATTGAAAATCATTAATTGAGTCTGATAGTTTCTCTCTTATTAATTATCACACTGAAACCAGTTGGATTATCCTCATGAAGGAAAAGTCTGATATTGCACAGATCTTGCAGCCATTCCATAACATGATTTCAACTCGGTTCCAATATAAAATTTTGATTGTCAAAATTGATAATATTAAGAAATACTTCATTTCTATCCTTAGATCCTGCCTTGCAAAGAACAATATTTTTCGCTTGAGTTCATGGGTTAAAGCTCCAAAATAAAATGTGATAATGAAAATGAAGAATAGACACCTCTTTGAGGTATCTCAAGTCTATAATGTTTTGTCATAATACCCCAAAAAGTTTTCTAGGAAGATGCCAACCTACCTCATTAATAGAATACCAAGTAGGATCCTGGGATTCAAAACCCTTTTCGATAATGTGATGGAAAAAATGCCCTCATGTCCGAGCCTTTTCATCTAATATTTTTTTAAAAATATTTGCTTATCTTTTTTGTTCACATTCACCAACCAAACCGCACAAATTTTGACCCAAAATTCATCTAATGTATTTTTCTTGGGTGTGTTTTTACACAAAAAAGTGGTATAAGTACTATTCTCCCATTAAAAAAAAAATTATAACTTCATGGATGTTAACTTTTTTGAAAACCAACACTATTACCCCAAATATGATATTCATGAGAGAGTCCGTGTGAATATCAAACTTGGTATACTACTCTGAAAACTCACACTAATCTAGCATCATCACAACATATTCTACTTTTCTATACAACTCTAGATATCCACATTGATCTAGAGTCGTCACAACCTATTCTCCTTTCTTCTACCATCTTCTCTTCCAAGTTCCACCAGTTGAGAACATCCAACTTGGGATTGACAATTAGGAACTTCTTGTGTATACTAGGAAAAAGAAATCCACTAAGCAGGATAAAAGACAATATTCTACCACAAATGTTCACAGCCAAACTTGAATTCACACATCTTTGAAGTTCTAATGGAGATGGAACCAATGGAGAAGACAGAGAAAATTGCACAAATTTTCCTCTCCAAGATTATGTTGTTTATGAAAAGTTATCATCAACTTATAAAAATTTTTGTGTCTAATATTGATAGTGTGTAGAATATCAAGTCTATTCATGAAACACTTAAAAAGTTCAAAATGGAAAATGTTGTTTAAGAGTAAACAACATAATCTTTTATGAAAGGCATAAGGCCTTAAGGTCTTCACCGGAAATGGGTACCTAGGGTTTTTGGACGACAACTCAACCTGTCAATTTTCCGAGTGCATTGCAGATCTAAAGGTTTGGAACCCTCACTATGCCTCATGGATCTAAGTAGATCAAATTCTAACCGTGATACTCTAGTCAATCATCTCCACATTGGGTCTTCGTTATGTGGTGCATTTCTCTACTATTGTCGAGATATGGCACATCATTGTCAAAAGGCTGCAACCAACAAATTTCGTGGCTCATCCAACTAAAGAATGCACTTCATACTCCCTCGATGAACAATCAGACATGACGCAATACCTATCTAGCGTTAAGGCTCTAGTTGACAACATCATTGTTGTTGTAGGTACACTGCATAGAGAGGATGTCATTTTCTACACACTCAACGGACTCTCGACCACCTACCAAGGCTTCAAGATAACAATACACACTCAATTACATCCTCTTCACTCGGGGACTTCTACTCCCGACCACCTACCAAGGCTATAATTAGTGCACCAAAGAATTGATTAGTTGAATTAATTTGCGAGTCTCATTTTGAAGCTTTATTTTTTTGGGCTTTTCTTTCTGCAGTTTGTATATAAATGTCTATTTTCATAATATTCAAGCAACTTTGTTAATGCAGATCATGAAACGTGCATAAAGGATGAGATTAAATGTGATGCAGTTGGATCTAATTTGTGGTTTTGTGGACAAAAATGTCTTCAGGTATTTCTTTTCATTGCAGTTCTTTTCAAATATATCATGTTTATAGACCAAAGTTAGATACTTGTTAAGCTTCTTACTCTCGTAGTATTTTTAATTCATGCAAAATATGTTTGTTTGAATAATCATGTTTGAACAAATGCTGGAAATGTGCATTGATGCATGATGGTATGTGCTTGTGTATGTTGCACATGGAACCTTATATGACTCTTGTGTGTGCATCAAGTTTAGGAAAATAATGATTTAGGATAACCCAAGTAATTTTGTTTTGTTGATGTAAATCTAAGATGGGATGCACAAACCGAGCAAATTTGCAGTTCATAAATTAGTATAAGTGAAGTTTATTTTTCTTATGCAAATCATTAAGAGTCATAAAACATGCTCCAAATTGTAGTTTAAAGATAGCCAAATTCAGAAATTTATAAGAAAAAATATGAGAATGAAATTAAATCACACAATGATTGTGATTTACGTTGCAAAAAGAAAAATCAAATTGAAGCATACATTGCAAAATCTGAATGTCACAGTATTTGGTGGCTAACTAATTGAAAGGGGGGATAAAGGAAAGAAATTGAGATGTTAATCAAGGTTGTTATAATGAGAAAGCTTTTCTAGAATTCGGCTAATGCTTGCATTGCACTAGAAGAATTTACAATAAACACACATAAGTGAAAGAGGAAGCAAAAATTTTGTTGAATCATTAGTTGAAATGTTACATACTTCAAGCTCCTATTATAATAAAAAAGGACCACTAACTAGGTAATTTTCTTAAAATCACCAATATCTATTGTAAAAGTGCTAGTTCTTATAACAAAATTTCTAAAATAGTCCTCAATCATATTCGTGCGGAAAATTTAATCATTGAGTTTAACATTTCTTCATTTAGCTTCTCGACTATACAAAATTGATCATAAAAGATCCCTATGTTAAATGATAAAAAAATATAATACAATTTTTTTCTCTATGTATTCCATCGACTATATAAAATTGATTAAAATTTAGTCATAGCATATTATTTGAGATTAAATTTGTATATTCGAGGGATTTAATATGAGAAATGTGATCCTAGTACCAACTTGGCCATATATAGATGGTTGGGTGACTATTTTGGACTTACTGGATTTTTGCAAGACAGTAAGTTTCCAATTCAATTTGGGCAAAATATCACGTCTCAGTTTACATGCTATAATATAGATAGAAGTTCTTCTGGCAATGGGCGTTGTGGTAAAAAAGTCACATGACGAAGAAAATCCTAATTGTTAAGTAAGCTACAACAAGAAATTTTTGAATACATAAATAATATAAGTTAATTTAAAATAATAGAAGAAAGTAAAAAAATATTCATTAAGAAATAAGGGTGTAAATGAGTCTAAGTTGAGTCGAAGTTTCCACTAACATTAGCTTGAAATTAGTTAATTAATCAACTTCGTACTTGATTTGAATTTTATTAGTGAGTTACCCTATGAGCCAACTCAAAAGAGATAAAATGATTTTTTTTCAGGCTATTATGGTAATAATATGATAAAAAATAAAACAAAATAGATTATAAATAATTAGAAAACACTTGATATAAAGATGTAATCTATACTTTTATTTATAATTTAGTACGTAGAATTTTGAGTTCTAATAAGGGTCTGTTTGACGCAGCTGTTAATTATTTATAATTTGCTGATAAGCAGATTATCAGAATAATCTGGCTTGCTGTTTGGGGTAGCTTTTTCAGATTAACTTATTGGTGGTTAAATGACATTCCTGCCCTGTCTGATAAAACTGTTTGGGGCAGCTTATTCAGAATAGCTTATTAATAGTACAGAAGCATATATTGCAGAAACATACAATCATCACAGATCTATTCCAAAAGATGACATACGGTTCTCACACTCTCGTGGGTACCAGAATAAATAAATAAAAGACAAAGACAAGTACAACTACAATGAGAAATATTAAAATATTTAATTTCAAACTCTGTCTGTCCTCATCTGCACTATCAATCTGGGAAAACAACAGATTCTCATGACTGCTGGCAGTGTAATATGTAAGATTGTCAGCCCACCGAAAGAAACCACAATGAGCTGAAACACCCTTGGCACAACCGTAGAACTGCCTCCCAAAGCTATGAGATTGATGTGGCATGAACAACAGAGACGACAGTAAAAAAAAAGAACATAACACCCTTGGCACAACCGTAGAACTGCCTCTCAAAGCTATGAAACTGATGTGACGTGAGCAACGAATACGGCAGTAAAAAAAAAGAACATATTATAAATAAATATTGACATCCAACATCATTTCCGCAACATTTTAATTTAAAAAAATGAGCGAACAAGAGATTTATGTAGTTCGGCCAATGACCTACGTCCACAGAAAGCAATCCACAAAAGTTTTATCAAGGAAATCTGTAAGATTACATAGGTACGAATTCGGCCAGCCTATAAAAAAAATGAATGCATTTACAATGCATTTTCTTTACTTGAATATTCTTTGACAACAATATATATACATACCCAAATGCTAGTTTCTCTTTTGTTCCCCCATTTTGATAGCTTGAATATTGTCAGAAATGCTTCATATAAAAGATGTAAGTCGTATAAATACCATTCTTGCTTCTAATAATATTAAAAACAAAGCCTCAGATACCCTAATCCAAAAGCAGTTAATTCGGATCTCTGTATATCTACTTAACTCCCGAATGAGATAACCATTGCCTCATATAAAAACAAGGCTTCTTATAAAAACAAAGCCTCCTTATATGTACTTAACTCCCCAATGCTATAACCATTGCCATTCTTAACATAAAACAAAAGATAAAAGTATGGAATCCTGTCAATGACTAGGTAGATATAGGTTTGAAACATTACAATTACACATTAGTATGCTTTCATAGAAGAATAAACAATTTCGTAATGCATTTTCATGAACTAAGCCATAATTTTCATTGTATAACCAAATCAACATTTGGTTATTTGAAATTCCTGCATAACAGAAATTCCTGCAAATTTTTCATCACACAAACAACAGCTAAACAATTATAACTTCACCAATTTGCTTAAAACCGGAGCCAATACCCTCCATCAAACAAACAAAGCCAAAACTAGAGAAAATGCCAAAATATCGTGCCACAAAATAGATGCCTAAAACCATAGCCATGACCTTCCATCAAACAACGCATGCCACACATCTCAATTGGGCTATAACTAAAAACCTTTCATGGACTCATATTTCATACAAAAAAAATCGGTTATTGTATCTACACTTCTCAAAAAAAGGATAAGAGAAAATGAAGGTTTCCAGGATCGCAGCTAGCAACACAAATCCAACAACCAGTTAAAATGTCAAAATATCCGGGCATAGAAAATGAAACATATCTCAACATGCCTAAAACTCAAAAATCAGAGAAAATGTCAGAAGCCAGAGGATGCCGAAAATAACTCATGACATAGATCTAAACTGGGCAATAGCTAAAAACCTTTAATGTCATCATATTTCCCCCGAAAACAACTAAGGAAACTGAATGGCCCGAACATGAGCTGTTCGGTTGGAAGTAAAGCATAGAGTGACTCAAGCCATTCCCCACGATGAAACCAACCCAATGAAGAAGCTAATCACTCGGGACCTATAGTTCTATTGGAAACACCCAACGGTCTCCTCAAACAACATCAAGAATCATTTGGGCAATTCTCAGCCATCCCACAGGATTTCTTCGTCTAAGGGTGACTGCTTATCAGATTATGGTGATTTGCTATCTGTCCGATATCCTAACTTTTCTTTGTCGACGGAAATTCCTTATCAGGGATCAGAACTTGATGGTTGGTCCCATTAACTGATAAGTAAGACATAGCTGACCGACTTGATCTTACCAATCCTTTGCCATTAAGAGGTAAGTCAACCGATAATAGCTACCGAACCTTGCCGACCAGTTATGCTTAACAAGATCTCATTAGCTTAGCCAACCAACAACACCTATTAAGGTCTCACCAGTCTCACCAGAGAGTAACGAAAATCTGGGCCCACATACTTAAAAGACCTAGAATAACCTAGACATTCTTAACGGAAGCATGGTAATAGAAATAACTTCACATATTGTATCATTTTTCTCGATAAATAGAGGATCATTTTATGAAAAAAGGGTTACACACTTCGCATAAATTACTATTCATTCACCATGCATCTCTCTCTCTCTTACGCTCTATTCCTTGGGTGTTACGGATTTCGATTAAAATTAACTACTGCTTTTTTTTGTATATTCCAATAACTTCACATTCTGTGTGATGTGTAGGTTTACACTGGACTGCAATCACTTGTAGGAGTGACGAATTGCTTGAATGATGGATTATGCTGGACTGTTTTGAAATGCATTCATGATGATGAAAAAGTTCTTTCTGCACAGAAGACTGCTTTGATGGCTGAATGCAACACAAAGTTAGCTATTGCCTTGTGCATTATGGAAGAAAGCTTTCTTCCCATGTTGGATCCCAGAACAGGCAAAAATATGCTTTCTCTCATCTTGTACAACTTGAGGTGTGTTTTTCCAATATCTTTTTGTGTTATAGTTCATGCATGGCTAATAACAGTCCTTAGGGAAATTTGCATATGTAGCTAGCAATGCTGATGCGTTTACATTTCTAACATCTAAACTTTTATATTTACATACATGGAACTTTGGTTGTTTAAACTATGCATGAAAANGTCTCATTAGCTTAGCCAACCAACAACACCTATTAAGGTCTCGCCAGTCTCACCAGACAGTAACGAAAATCTGGGCCCACATACTTAAAAGACCTAGAATAGCCTAGACATCCTTAACTGAAGCATGGTAATAGAAATAACTTCACATATTGTATCATTTTTTCTCGATCAATAGAGGATCATTTTATGAAAAAAGGGTTACACACTTCGCATAAATTGTTATTCATTTACCATGCATCTCTATCCTTCTTTCAATATGGCATCAGAGCCAAACCCTAGTCTCTACCTTCTCCCTATCTTTTAGATCCGTCACATCGATCACATTCCCCGCTGCTCCCTATCCTCATTGATCACATCTCTCGATCTTCCAGACTAGTTGCTTTTTTTTCGTCTACCAATGACAATTTGTGCGGGAGACGCACTCACATTCAGTATGGAGACTTTTCCCACGTCCATCCTCCCCTGCTTCACGTGTGGGAGACACCATTAGGGTCTAGCGCCAGTCGTCTCCCTTCAGGCCGCCGTCGCCATCTATCCAGGCAACTACAACAACCCCCTTTCCATGCCGCTGCTGCCACACGTGCTGTAGTCGAGTCGCCGCATGAAGAAGATCCCAATCTTGATGATTTGATAGATCTAAATCAGGCCTAAAGGAGGATGGGAATTGTTCATGGTTTGTATGACCTAGAAGAGAGTTCAAGTAATCGAAAATGACGAGAGATGGAGATAGTGTGGGGAGTAAAGGATTGGACCTTATAGTAAGGATTGATCCCGAGATCCTGAAGTTCCTGGTAGGGCTCATACCGGGAGCTAGTGTGGAGAAGGGAGAAGATAAAGAAGATAAAGGAGATCAATCTATATATAGAAATGTAAGACAGAGAAATTCAGAGAATTCAATTATTGAATCATTAATTTATCATAAATGAAATTTACTTTTTGCATTAAATTCTTTTAATCTTGTCGCNCTTCTCTTGGCACGTTATTGTAGACTTCGTTTCAACAAATTGTCGACGATTTTCTTCCAAAGAACTGCTAGCTTTTTCCTCTTGACCAATTGCTGACAACTTCCTATTGATGAATTGTCGACTTTAGCCTCTTGGCCAACTAGCAACAACTTCTTTTTGACAAACAATTGATAACTTACACTCGATGCTCAACCAATGTCTCCTTGACGTCTGCAAAATTCTTTCTATGCTCATCAACTGCTTCTATTTAAGTGTCATTCTTGCTGGCTTTGCCAACAATGCAGTTAATGAATGTTGCTAGCTCGACATGATCTCTTTGAGTGGATTTTTTATATTTGAGCATCCGCCATTTTTCCTTTAAAAAGCAAAAGAATAGAGGAACTAAGTATGTATCTAGAAAACATGCTAACGCGAATTTCAAGGTAATACAANCATCTTCCAAAAAGCAAAAGAATAGAGGAACTAAGTATGTATCTAGAAAACATGCTAACGCGAATTTCAAGGTAATACAACGATGCAGACGGTACTATGTATATTGAAGAGAGGCCTGCCGGCAGGGGACCTAAAGATCCAATTGTCTGATCAGATGTATTAAAACTAAGGTCAACTAAGGCAACTGAATGGCCCGAACCTGAGCTGTTCGGCTGGAAGTGAAGCATAGAGTGACTCAAGCCATTCCCCACGATGAAACCAACCCAATGAAGAAGCTAATCACTNGGTATTAAAACTAAGGTCAACTAAGGCAACTGAGTGGCCTGAACCTGAGCTGTTCGGCTGGAAGTGAAGCATAGAGTGACTCAAGCCATTCCCCACAATGAAACCAACCCAATGAAGAAGCTAATCACTCGGGTCCTACAGTTCTATTGAAAACACCCAACGGTCTCCTCAAACAACATCAAGAATCATTTGGGCAATTCTCAGCCATCCCTCAGTATTTCTTCGTCTAAGGGTGACTGTTTATCGGATTATGGTGATTTACTATCTGCTGATATCCTAACTTTTCTTTGCAACGGAAATTCCTTATCAGGGATCAGAACTTGATGGTTGGTCCCATTAACTGATAAGTAAGACATAGCTGACCGACTTGATCTTACCAATCCTTTGCCAATAAGAGGTAAGTCAACCGATAATGGCTACCGAACCTTGCCGACCGGTTATGCCTAACAAGATCTCATTAGCTTAGCCAACCAACAACACCTATTAAAGTCTCGCCAGTCTCACCAGAGAGTAACGAAAATCTGGGCCCACATACTTAAAAGACCTAGAATAACCTAGACATCCTTAACTGAAGCATGGTAATAGAAATAACTTCACATATTGTATCATTTTTCTCGATAAATAGAGGATTATTTTATGAAAAAAGGGTTAAACACTTCGCATAAATTACTATTCATTCACCATGCATCTCTCTCTCTTACGCTCTATTCCTTGGGTGTTACGAATTCTGATTAAAATTAACTACTGCTTTTTTTTTTGTATATTCCAATAACTTCACATTCTGTGTGATGTGATAGGTTTACACTGGACTGCAATCACTTGTAGGAGTGACGAATTGCTTGAATGATGGATTATGCTGGACTGTTTTGAAATGCATTCATGATGATGAAAAAGTTCTTTCTGCACAGAAGACTGCTTTGATGGCTGAATGCAACACAAAGTTAGCTATTGCCTTGTCCATTATGGAAGAAAGCTTTCTTACCATGTTGGATCCCAGAACAGGCAAAAATATGCTGTCTCTCATCTTGTACAACTTGAGGTGAGTTTTTCCAATATCTTTTTGCGTTATAGTTCATGCATGGCTAATAACAATCCTTAGGGAAATTTGCATATGTAGCTAGCAATGCTTATGTATTTACATTTCTAACATCTAAACTTTTATATTTACATACATGGAACTTTGGTTGTTAAACTATGCATGAAAATTTGTCTTTCACTTTTTAAAAATGTTTATAATGCTATTTTTGATGTGATATTAAAGATTTGAGTGATGTGTGTAAATATGAAAGTTTAGGTGTGAGATGTAAATAGATGAGAATTGTGTGCTACGTATGTAAGTGTCCCTAATCTTTACTGCTTACTATGATGTTACTTGACTTGTGATGTAGTTTATAGAACTCGCACCGGATTTACCTTTTTCGTTGCACCGTTTTCAGGTCAAAAATATCGCAGGTGAACTATCAAGGATTTTATACTGTGGCCTTGGGGAGGGATGATGTACTCTTTTCTGTTGCTTCAATCAGGTATAAGCTAAATGTAAAATATTGTTTTTGATTTCCATTTCATATGAGATTATCTGCTTTTAATAACTTCAAATTTGCAATTGGTCCTTTCACTTAATTTCTTGTAATTGTCCTGATAACTTTAAATTTCGGATTTCTTCTACTAAATGNCCGTATGTAAGTGCCCCTAATCTTTACTGCTTACTATGATTTTACTTGACTTGCGATGTAGTTTATAGAACTCGCACCGGATTTACCTTTTTCGTTGCACCGTTTTCAGGTCAAAAATATCGCAGGTGAACTATCAAGGATTTTATACTGTGGCCTTGGGGAGGGATGATGAACTCTTTTCTGTTGCTTCAATCAGGTATAAGCTAAATGTAAAATATTGTTCTTGATTTCCATTTCATATGAGATCATCTGCTTTTATTAACTTCAAATCTACAATTGATCCTTTCCCTTAATTTCTTGTAATTGTCCTGATAACTTTAAATTTCGGATTTCTTCTACTAAATGTGTTATAAATTGTTGGTATCTTTTGACAAGATATTTTCAAGGCATCACATGCCATTTTTACATGCATAGTATCGCCGGGGAGGAAGAATTTTTGCCCTGCGAAAAGGGTTGGTGTGCTGCAATTGTTAAATACCCCTCGACTAGGATTATGGAATTGGTTTAACAGGGCAATTATGGTTGATGCAGAAGTTTTGCGCTTGCTATAGGGTTACTAAGCTAAGCAGGCTGCTTCTTGCACTTAGGAGAACAAATATTGTACTTTAGCTGTTGTCCACTAAGAGCTCATTTGACATCACTTTTATTTTATTTTATTTTTAATTTTACTTTCAACAATATATTTGTTGATATAATTTTTTATCTGTTTATTTTTTTTAAAAAAAATCAGCTTATTTTTTTTAAAGATTGAACCTAATTTAGAGTCATATTAGTAAAAAAGGAATATTAAAGAAGTCTAAGGGTTTATTTGTACTTGTCTATTGGGATCGACGTGCAGAGACTCGGAACTCCAACTTACCTCTTCTATTTCTTCCTCACGATACAATCGCACTAACTAGAAAGGCAACTACTGGATCATGGTATCATGCGACGTTACAACCATTATTAGAGTTAATTGGGATGAAAACCCTCTTGATACGGTCACACTAACTGTGAAGGCATGGGATCGCGGTGATGNGAATATATTTTGTTGATATAATTTTTTATCTGTTTCATTTTTTTTAAAAAAAATCAGCTTATTTTTTTTTTAAATTGAACCTAATTTAGAGTCATATTAGTAAAAAAGGGTATATTAAAGAAGTCTAGGGGTTTATTTGTACTCGTCTATTGGGATCGGCGTGCAGAGACTCGGAACTCCAACTTACCTCTTCTATTTCTTCCTCAGGATACAGTCGCACTAACTAGTTAGGCAACTACTGGATCATGGTATCACGCGATGTTACAGCCATTGTTAGAGTTAATTGGGATGAAAACCCTCTTGATACGGTCACACTAACTGTGAAGGCATGGGATCACGGTGATGATCGTGACACAGGATCACGGCTCCTACCCTGAACCAGTGAGAAGCGAGATCGCTATATGGGATCGCAGTGACAATTGCGGCTTCCAAAGATCACAACGTGATCGCAACATAAAAATAGCGACTTCTAGAGAGCACGACTTTATCACATTGTACAGACTGGTTTCTAGAGACCACAACATGATTGCAGTGTACAGAGGCGAATGATCGAATTTGTGTGTGATCTAGACTTAGATTCTTGGGTTCGAGTATGTCAGGAGAATAAGATAGTGTAGAAGGCAAATGATTGGAGCTTCTAGGAAAGCTAGATCCTGAAGTTCTGAAGGTCTTGGTCATGCTAATGCAAGGAGCTAGCGTCTCGACGGGAGCCACTACCTTAGCATGTGTTTCAACCCAGGTAAAGTTAGATCTCTCTCCTGTGGTTCTAAAGCTTGATGGACCGGCCACGTATCAGAGTTGGTCGCATGGGGTCGATATAGCTCTAGTAGGGATGAGACTAGAGGGATATCGGACCAGGAATGAACCAAAGAGTGACAGTGCTAATGGGGATAAGCGAAGAACCTCACACATCTTAATCTACACCTAACTACTCAACTCGATGGTTCCATTGCATCCTCAGTAGATGATATTTGAAAAGTGAGGTGGGCAAAACTTATGCTGAGATTGAGAACAAGATAAATGTGTTACAGATTCAGCATGAGATGAATGTATTGAGATCTGATAATGAGACAAAATATACCAACAAAGCATTTGGGAAATACTTGTCAAACCAAGGGTTACAACATCAAAATATATGTCCATACACACTAACACAAAATGGTGTAGCATGGAGGAAGAATAGACACTTTCTAGAGGTAGCACGAAGCATGATGATCACTATAAATGTCTCAAAGCACTTATGGGGGCAAGCAGTTTTGTTGTTGCTCAATTGATGAACATGATGCCTTTCAAGGGTGTTGGAATGAAACCCTCCTTATCATATGTTGAAACCCTCCTTATCATATGTTGAAAGAAGAAATAGCAGAATCCTCCCATTGAAGATATTTGGATGTGTATGTTTTGTAAAGGATAACAAGTCATCGATAGGGAAGCTGGATCACAGAGCTATGAAATGTGTGTTGTAGGTTATTTTGCTATCCAGAATGGATAAGTTTATTGGAGCCCAATAAAGAAGAGTCTATTTGTGAGCATGAATGAGTCATTTAGAGAATTTGAATCATAGTACACCCAAGAAGTGACTTCACTCTTTGGTGACCGTTTAGATTTTGGAGATACGAGGCAAGGGGGATGAGTAGCAATTTTAAAAAAGTGGTACACGTGGGGGAATATCTTATCCTATGATTTGGGATGAATCAGTTAAGGAACTGAAAAATGAGAATGAACCAGAGGTAATGGAATTCATGTTGAAGGTGACGTAAGAGTGTAAACACGGAGAAGGAAGCAAAATGAGTGAACGATGCCTGCATTGCCACTTGTTCCAGTTAGTCCCTTGTGATGGCCTTCCTCGACTCTTGAGATACCTACAACATCCACCTCCGACTCAAAACTCTTGGATGATATGATATGATAACTCTTTCTTCTCTTAACCCCCAACTTTAAGGAGGATATCTTGCAACAATGTGTGACATCCTCCCGATCGTTTTGGGTGGGAGCATGACATTGCTAATTTTTTTTCATATTCAACATATCACCTTTATATGGAGCATTCATTGCATCTTGGGCACTATCTCTATACTTAAAATGTTGACAGGTTGCTAAGGAGGATCTCAAGTGGAAATTTACTGTGCTTGAGGAGCTTAGGATTCTCGATGAAAATTGAACATGGGAGATAATTTCACCACCAATAGGGAAAAAGACAGTTGGGTGCAAGTGGATCTTCACAATGAAACAAACTTCAGAAGGGAATGTGGAGTGATATAAAGCACGAGTGGTGGAGAGAGAGTATAGTCAGATATATGACATTGACTATAAAGAAACTTTGCACTAGTAGCAAAGATGAGCACAGTTATGATACTTGTTTCTCTGATAGTGAATGATGGGTGGAGTTTGCACTAACATGATGTAAGGAATGCATTTCTTCAGGGTGAGTTACTAGAGGAGATATATATGGAGATATCACCATGATTAAGTACAGTCCAAACAGTGAGCAAGGTTTATAGACTCAAGAAATCATTGTATGGCTTGAATCAGTCTCCTTGAGCCTTCTTTGACAAGTTTAGAAAGACTATGGTAAGCATGAGATATCAGCAGATCAATGCAGATTATATGGTGTCATTTCTACAACATTAAGATCACACCACTATACTTTTTGTAAATGTTGATGATATTATTTTCACCGGTGATGATAAGACAGATTTTCCAACTAAAGTTAAGATTGGGCAATGAATTTGAGTTGAAGGATCTTGGACAAATGAAATACTTTCTTGGGATTGAAGCAGTCCGTGAAATTGAGGAGATGGTGTTGTCCCAGTGAAAGTATGTATTAGTTCTCCTCACGGAAATAGAGATTCTGGTGTGCAAACCTGTAGTTTCTTTAATTGACCAAAAGGCCAAGCTGAGTGCAGAGGCAAGAGAACTGGTTAATCGTGAGAGGTACCAGAGATTGATGGGTCGACTGATCTATCATTGTCACTCTCAACCCGACATCTCTTTTGCAGTGAGTGTGGTGAGCTGCTGCATGCATGATCCAACGAAGGGTAATATGGATGCAATATCATATTACGAGGTACTTGAAGAGTGCTCCGAGGAAGGGATTGATCTTCAGAAAAAATGGACATGCAAATATTGAGGGCTTTTGTGATGTTGACTGGGTGAGTTATAGATGACAAAAGATCCATCTCAGGATACTGCATGTTCGTAGGGGAAAATTGGTCACTTGGAAGAGCAAGAACAGTCTGTAGTAGCAAGGTTAACAACAAAGGCAGAATACAGAGTCATGTCCTTACGAGTTGTCGAGATGATGTGGCTGAGAGCCTTGTTGTCAAGCTCAAGGTGAACTAAGGATCTCAAATGAAGTTGTGGTGCAACAACAAGTTTGCAATCAACATTGCCAACAACCCGGTACAACACAATAGAGAATCAAACATGTGGAGATCGATAGATTCTTCATCAAGGAAAAGGTGAATAACGGTCTAGTGGAGCTAAGTCATGTAGTCACTGCAGAGCAAGTGGTTGACTGCTTTGCTAAAGGACTTAGTTCATTAGATTTGTCTAGGTTATGTGACAAGATGAGCTTAGTGATATCTTTTGCTCATCTTGAGGGAGGGAGTGTTGAGAATTGGACCTCATTTAGGGTCCTATTGGTAAAAAAATGGAATATTGAAGAATTCTAGGAGTTTATTTGCAAAATATTGTAATGCCTTGTTTAAGCCCATGTTATGAATGTAAAAGTAGATTTTGAGCAATTTTTTCTTCTTTTTTTAAAAAAACTCAAAACATTTATTGGTTTTTGAGTGATTTAAAAATAACTATCTCAATAAAATATTTTTTAATTCAAATTAAAACAAAATAAAGATGACCTCAAATGGTCGCAAAGCGGCTACAATGAGTTCCAATGTACGAAATGATTTGACGAAAGAAATAATTCTCTTCAAAGCGACCTTCACCTTCTAGGAATGATTAGTGAGATCACTTCCTTTTGCATCCCAATTTTAGCCATGAATACATAACAACATGAACTAATTCACTAAGCAATGTTGACTATTCTCAAAATGGTGTGTATTCTTAAGTATCTTTATTTTATTGCCAGGGAAGTGCACTGTGATGGATAGGGCCACAAGGCTTGTGTGTAACAGTCAAAGGAATGTTGTAGTTCCCTAGAGTAGCACATTGATCACTTCCCGTTTATCATCCATTGAAATTACTTTCAACCTTGACTAGAAGGTAGGCGGTAGTTAGTGCGGCGTTTATTTTTTGTATCTTTAATTTAGGTGTATATTCCTTAGAACAATGATTCTTCAAGCATGTAATATTTGTTTAATTTTGTGCTTTTTAATCAATTAATATCCATTATATCCGTGCACAAGATTAAAATGTTTGAAGTTGTGTAATGTTTTTAAGTATTGTGATTGTGTAAAATATTTGATTTAATTTGCGATTGTAAATGAAATAGTAACCTCTATATGAATGATGTACACCGTATGATCATATTTTTATTTAAAATGCTAATTTTTTGCTTGTCATATTTTAAATTTGATCTTATAAGAGTATTCATGTATATAAAATGGCGAAGTGAATATGCACATGCATACACACTAACCTTAGGATAGGTTGCAACATGAAAAAAAAAAAACTATTGAAAAAAATCTTATGGTTTTAGAAATGTAGTTGCAACCTCTGTCTAATCGATGATGCATTTAGAAGAACTAAGCAACTGTGTATGGATATCGTGTTTTAAACATTAAGGCTATCTTTTTTGAGTATGGATATCCTGTTTTAAACATTAAGGCTATCTTTTTTGAGTACCGCACGCCCCTATGAATTACTCCTTTAGATGCCTCTAGAGATCTTTGAAATATGTGTGAAGTAATGATTTTCATTCCATCAAATCATCCTTTAAATATATGTTATGCAACCTAATGATTTAATAGTTAGTGTATAACACAACTATTCAATTAATCATGAATTTGTGCTTAAATAAAAATAATAAAATAAGAAGTTCAAAAATTATTTTAACTATTTAATTTATAAAAAAATTTAGAGCAGGCAAAAAACCATACCTTGTACCATGGAAAAAATAATTTGACATAGGGACTCCATTCAATAAGCTAATTCCCTCTTCCATCTTCTTGCAGCTATCCAACCTTTTCAATAATCTACAAATCCATCAATCTTTTCCCGCTTTTTATTCTTAAACCTTCATCTATCTTTTAATGCCATATTCAATCTGCATGTAAAACAAATTGCCAAAGAAGAAAGTCAGCGCTTAGGTGGTATGAGTTTATGAAATAGGATGTAATCATTGCAAATTGTCGATATTTAAGTGCAAAAGCCAAAATGGTTTAGGAGTATTTCACTCAAAAAGAAAGTTGTCATCGCCCATTAAAACTGCCATCAAAGAAAGATGGCAGTGTGACATTACATTTCATCGCTAGAGTAAAGGTTTGGATGAAATGTGATTTTGGGTTGCATCTAAAATTATGCATTTATGCAAACATCTGCTTCAGTCTTTTCATAAATCTTGGATAATGACCGAGCAACCATGAGAGGGCCAACAACTTGATCCTAATTAGATCAATATGTTTAAAAATATTTTACACAAACACATTTTCATTGAGAGAAATGTCTTCCGAAGGCACTACTTCATTTATGTTGAGTGTTATATGAGCTGTTAAATATATTCTTTACTAGTCTTTTGAGCACCATTTCTATACATTCTACCTTAAACAATCCCTTCATTGTATGCATTCAACTCAATTAAGCTCCTTCTGCAATCTTATCTTTAGTGGATGCCGCCTTTTCTGTTCTTCTGATCTAATCATTACTTAATTTGTTCAACTTAGCACATCCTTTTTAATTGTCATTTCCATCTTATTAATGTAGCCATCACTTACTTTTTACTTGTGTAACAGTTAATATATGAAATATAATTGGCTTAATTGCATTTATGGTTTGCGTTGTGCTCATATTTTGTTTCTATGGTAGGTTTCATCATATTAATCAGTTCTCTGGTAGTCGGAAGCTACACCATATCAATTGTAGTTTGACACAAATTTATGCAGGGTGCATGGAATCACTTTGGCTGAGCTGCCTCTAATAACAACATGCGTTGAGCAACGTCAGGCGGGAATGTGTCGACGGCTTATGCATGTGATTGAAGAGGTTGGTGCAAGCTCTGGTTCTTGCTTTGCTCTCAATTTCTATTGATGGTGTAAAACATATTTAATATTGTCACACAACTGTTTGCATATTTATGATGAGTGGTCTTTCCATTATCAGCTTAAAAGTTGATATCTATTCCTCACCGTAACTTTTTATTATATTATGCCATTTGTATCCTGACTATAAAAATGATATTCACCTGTAGTTGACTATTCGAGTCAAAATATAGTAGACATAAAATAGTCCCACTGTGAAACTATTTTTCTTGATTTTAAATATTTTATGATTGTAAAAACCATAAAAAATTCAATGCTTTGGTTTAATCAACAAATTATGTTTAATTGTTGACATGTTTTCCTTAGATTAAAATAGTTTTGGCGAACAAAAGTATACTTGGACACTTTTTATTTTACAAGTTGATGTAACGCAAACAGAATACCTTCTCTATGCATGTCTTGTTCCAACACAATACAAGCAGAAAATGTAAGCTTTTGTCACAGAAAATGACACAAATTTACTTGTTAATTACTGTGCATGCGGTTTAATGAGTTGTTTGCTTGCATGTTGAATGTATCTATTTACGCTCATTCATGCATTTTTTTGCACCTATCCGCTACATGTGCATTCATAGATACATACCAATAAGAGCACATGGTGAAAGAGAGGTTATATGTTTATATTTGAAGAAAATTCAAGCAAAATTATTACCAAGTATTATCTAACCAAATGAATGATAATTGAAACTGCTTGATTATGAGTAGTCGAGAACGAACTTCAACACTTAATGGAAGAAATTGTTTGGTTCATTAACTCTCTATTATTACAACAAAACTGTTGTTCATGAATATAGTTTATCATGTTCGGTAGTTTCAATGGTTTTAATTTTAAGAATATTTGAACAGATTAACATAGGATGAAGAGTGTTGCACACTTGTCATTTCATCATTTTTAATCTAAAGTCACGTGATCATAAAATTCATATTAGTATTTTATTAGTATTTTGTGTGCATGTGAGCCATGTGTTACATTCTTTCATCTCTGACTGCACAATCTTGATTAGTTCAGGTTTTTATATTTTATTTTATTTTATGATTTGTGGTGTGGGCTCTTCATTTATTATATTATGGGTTTGCATGACATTCATCTTTTATCTTTGTCTGAACAAAAATGGACTCTTAATACTAATTTGATGCTATTTTGTAGTTACAGTGTGGGGCTTGATCTTCAGCTTTATCTTGCTAACATTCTATATGTTTAACTGCGCAGCCTGACATTTTTTTTTATTGTAGATGCTAAAATCATTGAAGGTAGAAATGTTGGTTTTATCAGCCATTCCAAGCCTAGTAGAGACTTGGACATCAACTTTTGGATTCCAACACATCAATGATGATGATAAGAAGAAACTATGTGGTATCAACCTGATGATATTTCCTGGAGCCACGTTGTTGAAAAAGAACCTGTTTGAATGCGAAAGCAGTGAATTAGGTACAATTTTATAAATATACCCCGAAATTCAATCCATAAATCTCTCCAAAATTATATGTAATTTTATTGTTTAATATTATGCTTTTGCTTAAATTCAGCATAGCTTCTTTAGAATATTTTCCTATTTTACCTTATATATTTTTCTCCACTGTGAAGTGATAATCCAGCTATAACCAATGGAGTATCATAGCTCTTCAGTTTACCTTGTGTAAAACTCTTCATGTTGTCGGAGCCCCATTCTATTTTTGCACTTTCTCCCAAGCTTTCCACTTTCTTCGAAGTTATTCCCTGGAACTCAACTGCTCATCTGCACAAGCATATTCTTTCTGTTCTCAGCATCTCCTATCCATCGAGCAAACTGCATATCACCTCTCTTGAAGTTCTTTGTAACAACATCCCTATCCATTGAAGCTTATCAATTAGCTGACATCTTCTTCCTCTTCAATGTCACCTAACAAATCTTGAGTTATCCCTTGTACATCATTCCACCATGTTAGCATCCTTGTTTGTATTCTCCTCCTCAAACTTCCTCAATCATTATGATTTCTCATTACAAGTCAAAGAAATCTCTGCAGATCTCTCCGTCTTGATCGCGATTGGCGTCAGTTATTTTTGGAAGGCACTTCGCTTTCTCTATTTTAGTGGCAGTCGTTGCCTCTTCCCAAACGTCTAGTTAAGTGATCTCCTTCAGCACTGCTCCATTGATTCCACAAGCTATCCAACAGTGGAATCTACTTTGTGTGGTGCTCTCAAATGACCATGCTCTACCTTTTTTGTGATCTTATGAAGTTTGTAGATGGGTTCTATACTTGTCCATCCACCAACGATGCTAAACACAAAACATGGTTTTTTCAAGATTGGCTTGTTCTTTTGCCCTTTCAAACTACAGCCATCCCAGACACAAACTTAAGACAGTCCCAATCATAATGAACTAAAGGGAGACATTTCCGCTGTCCCTGCTCAATGCACTCAAAACAAAATGGAAAATTGTGGAAAAATAAAAAGTTTGGTTTATCATGGATCTACAAATCCCTGCCAATGACTAAGTCTTTATCAGCTTTCTTAAGTGTTCTAAATCACTGTGAATTTATTTTTATGGATGTTTTGTACTCTGATTACCTTTTCACCAATTGTAGTTATTGTCATCCTTGTGGGCTACTTAATGGATTATACATTGATTTACTAATTTGTTGTTACTTCCACATTCAAATGATATAAATCCGTAGTTCAATGGTACTTTTATGACATAATGGAAACCACCTATAAAAAAGGAAGTGTGGAATTCTTGAGCATTGGTCACTTTCTCTCCCTAACTAGTGTGTAACACCTTAATTTACCTCCTACAATTAACCAAGTTTGCATCATTGAGCACAAATATTGTTGAAACTATGCATTTTTATAAAATTTTTCAATCCCTCTCAAGTACAAGACTATGGCCTTCTAAATGGTTGTTAACTTCATCAGTAGAATGCCCTCAGCCACTGCATTGCCAGTCTCCATGTATTTATCTTTTTCAAGCGTCATTGTATTACTTTCTACAACCTTTGGGTGTCTTTGTTATCCCAAGCTATGGCCTTATGTCTGTAATAAGCTTGGAACTCATTCTCGTCATTGCATCTTTATGGGCAATTCCATTACCCACCATACCTATCTATTTGGTAAACCAAGTAGAGATTGACTTTTTATCTCTTAACATGTTCATCTTTCACTTTCCAATCACAAACTCTATTGTTAATTCAAATATAGATCTCCCTTCCACTGGCACTTCACCCCATAAGCCTACCATATTAACAGTACATATCTTCAATGCATTACCAACTGCGGCAACACCCCCTCTGTCCCAACTCATTCACTCCTATTGTTCCATCATTGCTCTCCTCACTTGGTTCCATCGAATAACCAGAGAATGTCCTGTCTCACTCACATAAACAAAATCTATGAACTCTTTTCTCATAACCTCCACACATAATTGTAATCTCTGTAGCATCACAAACCCCGAGAAATACTCAAGCTACGTAATATCACTAACTTTGCTCTTATTGAGCCCTCCACCTTCCAATAAGCCCAAAAACATTCTGCTTTTCTTAAGGCAATGATTGATGATTTCATNCGCAGACCCAAACGGATGTCATATGTTTTCCTAATTTATTTGATTGAGTCTCATCCTCAAGTCTTATGTTTATCCCTCGGGATAGATACAAGATTTGAGGTAGAGCAGTCTTTCATTTAAACTGTGAAAAATATGAGGTCAGTTTGATTTCATATTTTTCTAAAAATTATATATATATATATACGTAAATTAAAACGTCCTTCCGAAGCGGGCGATGAGATTTCAATTCCGACTGCCGACAGTTTCTTACGAGCGACCCCCAAACAACCTCTCTTATTTTTTGTGCCGACAGGTACTTCGCTTTCTCTATTTCAGTGGCAGTCATTGCCTCTTCCCAAACGTCTAGTTAAGTGATCTCCTTCAGCACTGCTCCATTGATTCCACAAGCTATCCAACAGTGGAATCTACTTTGTGTGGTGCTCTGAAATGACCATGCTCCAATTTTTTTGTGATCTTATGAAGTTTGTAGATGGGTTCTATACTTGTCCATCCACCAACGATGCTAAACACAAAACATGGTTTTTTCAAGATTGGCTTGTTCTTTTGC
>JXCR01144389.1:38385-55161 GCA_002079205.1 Phalaenopsis hybrid cultivar
GAACAAACTGCTACTATTCAAGCACCAGTTGCTGGCGCCGATAAATCCACATATTCTTTTCCCAACTCCTACTTATCATGTCCACCTGTATACACTGATCAATATTCTGGCTTGATATCTGACTCAAATCATTTGAAGAATAATGGGGAGGGCAACAATTATGCGGGTTACAGCACAAATAATATTGATGGAATGCATGAAGTTACTACAGAGGTGGATCCTTATTCAGAAGCACTAAACTGTTTCAAGTCCAGCCTTGCCTCTTTTTGATGCTGGGTGAGCCCGTAGCATTATTGATTCTAAAAGTAAAACATTTTTGAATCGCAGTCAACCTTAACAATATTAGGTTAATTTTTATCAAGTTTCACTCAACTCCGAAGGTGAGTATTCCTTCCAGGCAGCGTCACAGAAGGGATTAGAGGGATGGGTACGATATTGAAGGGTGGCTAGTCCATTAGGAATTCTTCAAAAATAAATACTGCATAGGTCTTTTGAGATCTATAATGTGGTTTTTTTTTAATAATTTCTTGTTTCGGTTGATTTTGTAGAGACCATAACAAGACATTGTATTTTGCTTATGTCGGTCTGTTTACTTATGGTGTGTTCAACACGAAGGAGAAGATGTGCAATGGTTTTATAGTATGATGTAAATTGAAATCATCCTAATATAAAACCATTACGCATCTTCCCTTACATGCTGAACACACCATATGGTCTCTACAAAATCGATCATAACAAGCAACTGTTTAAAAAAAGCAAATTATAGATTTCAAAAGAGCTATGCTGTTTTTATACTTGAGAATTCTAATGGACTAGCCACCTGTGAGCTTGATGGTTTGGTGTTGTTGAGCTTATCTTCTATCTCACATTGGAGGTTTTGGATCTCGCTGGTGGCTTCTGTCCTTGTTTTCTGCTGCCATCTCAATACTGCCTTCGTGTTTTTTCTCTGTTTGGGCGCTAAACAAATCTCAAAGCCGGGTCTTCTTTGCTATGGATACTGGTACTTTTCCTGCTGCATTGAGGATGAATTGGAGTCTCCAACAGTTTCTTTGCACAGTTGGGAGCTGCTACTACTACTATGGCTGGAGTTTATATTAATGAGATGGACTTCGTTTGATTTCTCTAGTCTGCTACTTACTTTTCTGATTAATTGTTTTGTTCTCTTCTTTTTCTTCACATTTACTTTCATTGGTTTACTNCCTGATTAATTGTTTTGTTCTCTTCTTTTTCTTCACATTTACTTTCATTGGTTTACTTCTTACAGTTTTATTTTTGGGTATACCTGGAGTTCAAACATTACGACAAAGTAGTGGTCCAGATTTTTAAATTTAAGGTGTATTTGGGGTGGCTTTTGCTTTTTCAAGTAATAGGCATAAAACTGTTTTCTTGATAAATAGCTATCAGGAGGAGTTGTCAAAAAGCTGCTGATGAAAAAATAGAAGTTTGTTTGAGAGATCATTGTGTTGTAGCTGTTTCTGATAAGAAAGTATGTTTTGTTCTTATATATATGTAATATATTTAAATAATTATAATTTTTAGAATAATTAGAACAAAATAATAGAAAGAGGTCATGTTACACAAATTTTCAGTATAATACAAAATATTCTAATATGTAAGAAAGTAAGCAGTCATAAAAGCAAGATCTTTGAGTTTCATAATGTTAGTTAAGAATTTCACTAAGAGTTGACCCTGTCCTCGAAATATCTACTAATCATCTCTGTGGACTATTGGAATCACTTGAAAGTAGGTCGAATGAACTCATTATAGGACATAATATACAATGTGATAGCTAGAACTGTGTTTGGTGTGAAGCACAATGATTCATACAAACCATAATTAGTCAACAATTTATCCAGAAAATTATAAGAAATTGTTCTATGCTATGATGACCTTCGAGTAGTNTTACCAACTCAATTATTCAGACCACGACAAGCCTGTGAATTAGAATTTAGATGGAAAACTCGAAATGTTAATGTTTCATAATCCAAATAATTGACCGTCTTTTCTTCTATTTTTGCTCAGGAATTCAACAATCCCGTGAGTTGAGGTCCTCTGTCACTAGTTGATCATTTCGTAAGAAACAAATTTAGCAGTAAAGATGATTAATATTTTCTATATCAAATAAACTAAAATTCTCATGTCCTAATAAGCCTTTTATTTGTGTTTGTCCTCTTCAATTATTTTCTTTTTATTTATTTGAAAATCATATTATATTGGCCTTGCTCAATGAATAATTGATTGCAGCATTAACTTCAATGCGCGAAGGTTGCGCAACATGAATATCATAACATTTTCATGGCAAAATCATCATTATATGGGTCAAAACGAAACAATAGTTTATCTAAACAAATCAATTAAAAAATAATAACTAATATTCCTGCTATATGAGTGTTTTTTTAATGGGGCATTTACATGTGTACCAACAGATTTCTTGTATTTACATATCAAACACCTATACTTTGTTTTTTACATTTATACCAACCAAATCTTTCATGTCACAACAAAAACACAACTTAATTTTTAAATGTAAAATACACCTTTCATGCATGGAAAAAGTGATATGTAAGTAAAAATTGAATATATAAGAATGTAAAAGTAGAATACATAACATAAATATTTAGGTGTTAGAAGTGTAAATGCATAAGAATTAAGTGGTATGTATGTAATTTTTCTTTTTTTAATTTAGTTGTTATTTTTCATTTTAAAAAATATTTATATATTGTATGTTCAAAAATGATCTGCACGGACCTTGAGGCAATCCGGTAGTCGGCCCACCTCACTTCAGTCGATTGCCCTGGCTCTCTCCCTCGGCCACCTCACTTCAGTCGATCGGCCAAGCTCTCTCCCTCAGTCACCTCAATAATCAGGGGATCCCAATTATAACTCATATCATTTATGAAATAAAATGAGTCTAGGAGTCCAGGAACACTCCATTTTCCCTGTCGGGGAAAGTCCTCCTCTCCTCTTCCTTCTCTCACTCACTCACTCTCTCTCTCTCTCACGCGTTATTCCTTGAGCACAGTTTACCAAACATATTCAGATTAAACATCCTTTAAGGTGCGGCGAGCCTTAATCGTGTTATGAACAAGAACACGAGCTAACACCAAGAGAAAACTCTTCAGGGACACACTCCTAGTAAAGAACACACATGGGAAACTTGCACAAAAGCATATTTACTTCCTTTACTCCTCATCACCGACGATCTCTTAGAAACTCATCTCTTTCTACGTATTTCCCCATATATCTAGTGGAAACTGAGGCAACCCATACTCTCATCGCCTCTCAAGCACCATCGCACGTCACCTCATGGCAGTCATGAAACTCTTCTGCCCACAAACTTACCAAGCCTCCTAAAACTCCCCATGCCTCTTCCTACTAGGTAGCCAGTAATTTCATGCCTCATCGCCTCTAAAGCCGGGGTTTTCTCTCCACTTTCACCTCCAAGAGAGAAAGAGATGCAGAACGATTGGTCGTCTAAATCCATCTGATCGCTTCGCTTCTATATGAAACCATGAATGTCTTAAATCAGGAGCTATCAAATTTACCGTTTTCTTTTATCCATACCGGCGTCTGACAAAACCTGTTAAAACACGCTACCTGTCAGCCAGCAACACAATCCAATCGATCGCTGCTCCTTTCATCTCCGACCAACCATCTCTCAATCAATCACAGCACATCCGACCGACCTTACCCTTTGTTGTTTGGTACCGCCTCAATAATCAGGCTTCTTCCTATAAAACATGCTCTCTTGCTCACTCGGAGGCATGACTGTACCGATTGGCCCAACTCCATCTGTCCACCACCCCTTGTCAACTCCTTCATCGTCAGTGATCTCAAGAAACACACCTTAGCGGTGTTCCCCTTCTCAAATAAGAGACTGATCCCTCTAAACCCCTGAAATAATTTGTCGCCCCACATATATCTCCTCAGGCTACCAACTCGAACAGACAACTCTTTTTGTCACTGTCTTCTCTCTTTCTTCAGCCACCCTACTGCTCCCACTTATATATATATATATATATATATATATATATATNTAGATGACAAGGATAAAGAAGGTCTCATGCACAATTGTCTCTAATAATACTTAATAATGAGACATACAAGTGTGGTCAAAACTGTTGTTCGTTCAAGTATCTCTATAATTTCCTCTTCAGCTGTTATATCCATCTGTCAATTATATGCATTTCAAAATATGCAAATAGAGTAAGTGATATTAGAAATCAAAAAAAGAAATTGAAAATATGCATAATTTCTCTAAACCAAAATAATACTCACCCAAATTTAGAGGCTAATTGCTCAACAGGAGCTATTAACCCAAGTTTATCTCTAATCAATGACGACATCAAGAAGTACCATTGGCCTATATTTACTTCAAACAAGCTTTAGAAATAAGGGCTCTTAATTAACTAATTTGTGCATAATGACATTATAGTTTAATTTTTACCTGGAAAGGCATTCATGCAGATTGANACATATGACAACAACAATACGAGTTGAAAACTAACTAAGATTTGGTAATGGAGACAGAGCAAAAGACGACAACACAATTCATTTATAATTGATTTTATTATCATCAATCACTCAGGTCTAAGTGTGTGTGTGTGTGTGTGTGTGTGTGTGTGTGTGTGTGTTTGTATTCTTTTCTATTCCAATGAATTATTATAATTATAAATGAAATGTTATCATTGAAAGTGGCCATAAAAGTCAATTCAATGGACTTTAAATTATAGTTGTTGTAACACGGTCGAGGAGTGGTGTTCCACTCATTCAATAAGGTTGTCTCCTATGTTTTTTATTAGATTGATGGCTAGCAACCATCAGATTATTATCCACTTTGTGTGGTTACAAAAACCTCTTGCTCTCTTCACTTTTCTCCTTTTTTTTGTGTTTATAATTGTGGGATACATTACAATTAAGAATTGCGTGGATTTATGTAGTGACGGTTCATCTTTTATCACTTATAACCAACCACCACTAATTCGTAGCATCCATTGAGGACTTTTATGTTACTCTTTATTTAAAACTTCTTCATAATGTTTAATGTATTAACTTTTGTATGGCTACCACTTAAGATTGTCAATATCTTTATAGCATCCATTGAATAGAATCACTATTTCAACAAACTATCGTCCAATTGGTGCTCTTGACGTCTCCATCTGCGGTTAGCCATTTCCAACCAGGAAAGATTTACGTAAGACTCTCTTCTTACATATTTTCATATACCATTCAATTTCTACAAACTTATATACTTACCTGCATACAACTCAATAAATTTGTTTCTAGCACTCGGGGAACTCGAACCCGGGTAAACAAACTGACAATGATTCCAAGAGTGTTCAATCAGTCAGAAGCATGAGAAAGAACCAACAATGGGGGCAAGAGCATCCAATCAATCAAAAGCATGAGAAATAATCGACAATGATGCTAAGAGTGTCTAATCGGTCAAAGACACACCAAAACAACAAATAACAACAACAAGAGCATCTAATCTATCAAAGACTTAACAAAACAACTGACAATGACGCTAAGAGCATTTGATCCGGTGTAGAGCTATAAACTCCCCTCCGGGGCGAGTAACCACAAGATTTATTTCCAGGGCGAGCAATTACAAGACTCTCATTCATGGTGAGCAAATATAAGACACCCCTCTGGGGCGAGCAACTACATGACTCCTCTTTTGGACAAGCAATTACAAGACTCCCCTCTGAGGTGAGCAACTCTGAGACTCTTGTAGATGATAATGGAAATACTAGAATAGAGTGCAAAAAACACCAATCATGGAGTATCATCAGCGAATTATGTATTCATACCTTTTTTTGATTTATAAATTCATTGTCCTTATTGTATTTATCACTATTAACGAGCAAGAAAATCAAGAAATTTAATATACATATTCAAAAATGGTCTGCATGGATCTCCGAGCGATCCAGTAGTCGACCACCTCACTTCAATCAACCGAACAAGCTCTCTCCCTCGACCACCTCACTTCAATCAACCAGTTAAGCTCTCTCCCTTGGAAACCTAAATTCAGTGACCAACCAAGTTCTCTCCCTCGACCACCGTACTTCAGTTGACTGACAAACATGGACATAAAAGTTTTTATCCATATACATCCACACCAAACAAGTCTCCTACACCACCATCTCCACACTACACCAACACATCTACACACAACCACCTCCACACCAGATAATCACCCAATACTACCACACCAACACATCCACACACCAACACATCCACAAACCACACCACCACCTCTTCATCACACAATCACCCTACATCACCACCTCAACACCACACAACTATCCTACATCACCACCTCCACACCATACCAACACATCCAAACGCCACAACCTCCACACCACACAATCACCCGATGCCACCACACTAACATATCTACACACCACAACACAAACTCCAAACCACACCACCTCCTCCTCATCACACAATCACCCTACACCACCACCTCCACACTACACATCGCCACTTCCACACCACTGCCTCCACACCACACAACCACTTGACACCACCACACCAATACATCCATATATCACACCACAAACCCCAAACCACACACCAACACATCCACAAACCACACTACACCACAATGACGAGAAGGTCGTGCATGGTGATTATGTAATGTGTCAAAACAAACACATCCACCATCTGCTCGTCATATAATGTTTTCTGACCAAAGGAAAATATTTTGAGATTTTCATACCTCTTTTATATTGTTTTTAATGATATTGCACTTTAAAGAAAGGTATTTTTGATGTTTNGCTAAACAGAGATTAGCTACCAGATTATGAAAGAAGGATATCACCAAACTCCAAAAGACATTTTGGCCGCAATATTCGGAACACGCACACAAATCATAACAGCAAAATTAAGTAAAATGTCATGCTCTTGCTTTTAAACCTCAAGCCTACAGGGACAAGCTTCAGATAATGAATCCAAAAATTGGTGCAGAATTTTCCTACATATTACTGCGCTCAAAAAATGATTTGGTTGGATCTCGATATAATCTGACGGTCCAAGATAGTCAGGCGGCCGGACGGTGAGGTTGGCCGGATGATGAAGCGGGACTAGTGTCCGCCGTGTCTAGTTTCGTGCGACAGAGGGGAGGAGAGTGCCGACTAGCTGGATCTCTAATCATTCATTTATGTTGAGAAATTAGGGCAAAGAAAAATAGGAATCGACACAAATCCAAAAGAACACGCAAATTTAACGAGGTTCGACAAAGATGCCTACGTCCTCGTAAGCAGAGCGGAAACTTCCTTTCAATATTCAGAAAAGAATACAAAATACAATATTCAGGTCACCTAGGGTTACATACTTGACATATATACAACAATATAGTAGAATACGTAATTACTTAAATTACCCCTGTACCAAACCGCGGGGAGTTGCCCCCGCACCCCCAACCCACATAATGTAACTCCCCCGATTGGACAGATCCTTCCGCTCCACTCCGCTCGTGGGCTCCGCTTCGCTCCAACATCTGTCTCATTTATGGTATATGAGTCATACCTAACACTTTTCAATGGCTGTAAACAAGGACGTGGTAGTCAAAATCACTTGAGAAAAACTCATGGCTCAAGGTACCAAGCTCGAGAAAGGGATCCCCGAACAAACATAAGAAACACCACGAAACGCCTTCAACCACCATTCATAGCTTGGGATCCCAGCCTCTGCACAACACCGACCTTATTACCCAAAAATCTAATCTTTTTCTGCAATGTAAGCCTCCCAACTAAACCCCTCACTCTGAAGTCAATATCCAGACTCTGATTGCTGAAGACAAAATTTGCTAGGTTGGGTTTTTCATGCTCTTCACAGGCAAAGACAGAGCTTTGCAAGAAAAACAACGCGGAAAGAAAGAAAACATAAGAGGATGAAGATGGGATTAAGGTCAGTTCTTGCCATTGTGTCTGTCGAGCCCCAAGCTTTGAAATTTTGAGCTCGCCAACCTTTTTCCTTTTGCTTGCGGAGTTTGTGTGATTGGGTCCTCGCAACAGAAGTAAATGGGCCGACAAATGGTCGGGCGGCAAGACGATCAGACTGTAGGTCAATGACAGATTGGTTGGCAGTGTAGTGACACTATTGTCGGCCGATGAATCTATGTTAGGAGATGGCCGACTAGAGGTTGGTGGTCGGCTGAAGGTAGATTGCTTGTCAGAAGTGGTAGTTGGCTGGAAGTAGTTGTGCCAGAGTTAGGTTGTCAGTCGGATGCATGTGGTCAGCCGAAAGCCGCTTGGTCTCCATAGATCATGATTATTAGAACTATGTGATTTTATTGAGTGTAAAATCTCCAATTTTTGCACAGTGGTTTGGTCCAAGGTACCGACTTCTATGCTGGATTCATCTTGACAATCTCTTATAGGTCTGGTTACAGTGTTCGATGTGAGTAGAAGTACGAGGTCGACAGCAAGGCTACAAATGTTAAAGATGGCAAAGCGGCTTTTAATTTCTTTGAGTTCGTCTCACAATCTCTCAATAGTAGGTTTCTCGGCAGGGATCAAGAGGTTTCTTCCTCTTATTAATATATTAAGGCAATGAAGGTGGTCAACCAAAAGCAGGAGGCCGCTCAGCAGCAGATGGTCAGCCAACAGAAATGGTTTGGTCGGTGGAAATGACTAATGTTTTTGTTCTTTTTCTCTCTTCTATTTTTGAAGGAGTCACCAATTTGGCTATTATCGTATAATTCCATTTTTCAGAGTAAATCTCTCTTCCACATCATATGGATGATCTGGAGAACATAGGAATCAGAAGGTAAGAACATAGGATAATGAAGATAAGTGAGAGAAAGAGTGCGAAGAACTTCCATAAAGTAAATTTTGTGTGACAACCAAAAAGTGTATGTCCGAAATGAGAAAATAAAATGCATATGCTTGTTTAGAGGTCAATACCAACTTCCAAGAAAACGTATACCCTTGGTTAATTAAACTTGGAAAGCGCTAAAAAATACTCTCGATTAAAGGAGTCCTGATTATATTTAGGTGATGTCTAATAGAGGGTGCAAAAAATGATGCATATTGCACAGTAATATCACGACACTTTCAAAACTCTCGCTAAGCTACAGGGTAGAGAGTGAGTCTCTCACATCCCAAGGGGGTAGTGGCTCATTGGCAATTGAGGCCTATGAAATAACAAGGTCTTTTTGTAGGGTTCATATTATGCTTCCAAGGCCTAACTGAGTCATAAGAGCAAAGGGTGAATCATCGTATCTCAAATGGGCGGTGGCCTATCCACAAGTAGGGACTATGATACGACATCAAAAAAAACATTAAAATTTTGGCAGGGCTTAAAGAGGGTCGTCAAAAAAAGGGAAGAATAATCCCTAAACAAGTAGATGTAGCCGAGTCAGGGTACCATGGACCTATCATCCCAAGCTAATAGAATTCTAAGTCTGCCCAATCGTGAGGTAGTCAATCTAACACGTTTAGAGATTCACAATCAGCAATCCATGAATCACATCGTTTATGGGGATCTTGGTAGCTCTAAGGTCAAATGAGCGAAACTCTATCTTATGACCATCAACTTTAGCTCCTATAGGTGGGACTTATACCTGTCGAAGTGGTGAGGATCCTGATGAAAAAGAAGAGAAAGGGAGGTTCAGCTACAAAGCTGAAAGCACTCCCAATAGTAGGACTTACTCCACGTTTGTGTCGAGGAAGCCTCTAACACCCTAAGCACATTAGATAACCATGAAAGTAGAAATTTATGTTGGCCAGTCGAGTTGGAGAAGCATGAAGACTTCTCCTTAAGACATGCATATGATGTAGTTAACTATTCAAGTTCTAATGTGGGGGCCCTATTAATATGACTTGGGTGAAGGTCATGCTATGCAACCCATTTTAAAACGTGCACAAAGGTCATGCAGAAAGTAAAAACAGGTTTTAAAATGTTCTAAATCTTTCAATCTTATATTTTAATTTATTTAAAACTTTTATTAGGATTTTATAGAAAAATTTTATAAATTTTAAGTCCTAAAAAGTTTAAGTGATCCGCTAGATTCCCAGACAAAAGCATAATCCAAAAAAGGCAAACCAAATCAAAGCATACAAGCCTGCAAGAAAAACAGTAAAATAAGCCAAATATAAAATAAAAATAAGTCGTTGCTGCTGGGTTGGCAACATATCCATAAAAAAAGAAAAAAACTGGTCAGGCACCGCATAAGTACACGCATGGTCCTAATTATATACTTAAATGATATTCACATTTAGAAGTATGGTAGAGGACATAAACCAACAGCTCTTGGTCCCCGTCACGTGGTTTTACCCACTTGACACCTCAGACCATATTTCTAACACAGACTCTCTTAGGGACCCAAAAAGTACATAAGAAAAGGAGAAAAAAACTTCACCTAGATGAAAACAACGTTGGTGGAAATACCAAAAAACATGCAACACATATGAGCTATGCTTGCAGGAGGTGTTAAGCAGCATCTGTAGAAAAGAGTTAGTCATAATCATTATGTTTCTCCTCCCTATTACATGTGAGGTGTGCATTTTAATCATGACTCCTTGTAAGAAGATTGACTTAATATACTAACATGCATATCAAAATAGTAAACATGCAAGCATGAAAAAAGCACAAAAGGTGATGCATGGCTAGGACAACCAAACTAGTAGAGAACTATAGCCAAGACATAAAAAAAGACTACCTAGCATCCCACTCTTTAACATAACACACCATCTAATGTAGTATCCTAAAAACATTTAAGTTAGTGCAGGGTTATGTCAGTAGGTTGGTTTATGTTTTTAAAGGGTTGTTGCACCAACACCGTCCCAAGGATCTAAAGATCCTAAGAGGTACTACTAGTGTAGGTTTCAAAAAAGCTCTTGAAAAATTGACCTTACATATGGTTTAAGATAGGGATGCATATATTTCTAAAGCAGATTTTAAAAATATGATACATAAAATAGTAAAAATATAGATTTTCTTATACTTTTGAAAGTAGGTGCTAAGAAAGGAAAACCTATGTGGCACTTATTAGACTAATTGGAACCTTAGCACAACATATCTGTGCTAATCACTGTGTGGTAGCTAGTATTGCCCCGTTGAGGCATTCTCATAGGCAATACTCACTACCCATAATGACTAGCAGAGAGTCACTCATTAAACAAGATAGGTCCATCGTCAAGACAACCGGAAATGCACATGCAAACGCAAAATAATCCAGCGTGATGCAATCGTCCTAACAAAGTAGGAACATTCAAAATATGACAAAGATTCACCACTAGTATATGGAGGCATATACCAATGACAAGCACGCCACCAGCGTGGAGTGTGATGCATGCAAGACATACAACACAAGTAAAGAGGAGTGTGTCATGGAGGCAGTGACTTGGGAGTGAGTGTGTTGAGGAGCTAGTGACTCAGAGGGTGAGTGTGCAGAGAAGGTAGTGACTCGGGGGTGAGTCTGTCATTGAGATAGACACAAGAGTGAGTGTACTGACCAAAGGAAAATATGTTGAGATTTTCATACTTCTTTTATACTGTTTTTAATGATATTACACTTTAAAGAAAGGTATTTTTGATGTTTTGTTGCGGAATGATGAATTAGGGTTAATTGAGCAAAAAGATGCAAAAAGGAACGAATTTGGAGCAAAAATGACCAAAATGTGGAGAATTGCACAAGGGCGCCGACGACGCCATCGAGGCCGCCGACGGCGTGATCGACGATTAGGTGACATGTACAATGGATAAGGCTGGAGTTTGGAGGGGTGCATAAGCAACTCTTGGGAAAACTCATTCACATCTTTAAAGAGAACATTTTGGCCGAAAATAAAGGAGGAGAAGCAAGCGGAAAGGTTGGGAGAGACTTTTAGAGCTTGATATAATGTGTAATTGTGAGGAATTCTTTGAGAAATTGTAAGAGTGGAGGGAGAGTGAGAGATTTCTTCCTCCTTGCTACTTCGAAGAGGAATTTTGTGGGCTATAAAGAAAGGAAGAGATTCAGAGAAACTTCGAGGAGTGTTCTTGGGGAGAAATTTAGAGATAAGTTATTTACTTGTTACAGTTTGTATGGCTTTGATTTTATTTATGAATTCCAAGTTGTGTTGTGCTTTCCCCATGAGTTGTTTGCTCTGTCTTTCTCCTTGTCTCGAGATTTGTGAAATGGTGATTTGAATTGATGAAGCCATGAAAATGTTTAAGNACATTTCAATACCCTAAAATCTCTTCTTTTTCATTAGAGGAACTCCTTTCTTTATATGCTCATCGAAGGTTTGGGGTGGCTGAAATGTAAATTTTTATGTTTTGGGGTTGTTAAAGGTGATATATTTGGAGTTTTTATATAAGAACCATCCAAAATGTTGAATATTTTATTTTGAACGCCTAAATTTTAAAGGGGGTTAAAAATGAAATATTCAATGTTTTTAGTGTTTGAGTGGTGGATAGTCTGGAATTTACAATTTATTTTTTTTAATATTATTTTACAATTTTTACGTATTTACGATTTTAATATTTATTTTTTTATTATTAAATTCATAGCAGTTTGGTAACACAAACTAATTCATTAAAAATGTGTATTTCACTCTTTGAAAATAAACAGTAGCATCATTTTTTAGGGGCATTTTTTTAAATAGCACACATTTATTATGTGTATTTACATGCCTCACCTAAATTTTTATATTAGCACACATTGCACTCAAAATTTTAAAATTACAAGAAAATAGTATTATTATAAATTTTTAAATGTGTGGTACATTTTTTTTATGCATAAATTTGAAATAATAGAGTTCTACATATGTAAATATAAAAGTTTAGGTTTGAGAAATGTAAATACATGAGAATTGTGTGCTACATATGTATATTTTCCTATTATTTATTTATGTGACAAGAAAGATTTGAATGCTAAGTATGTAAATATTACATTTTAGAGGTTAGATATGTAAATATATAAGAATTATGTGTTATGTATGTAAAAGCCGTATTTATTTAGAGGCTGTTATGTTTACTAGCATTTCAAATTTTTGATACCATCATACCCACAAAAAAAAAAAATAAATAAATAAATATATTAAGAAATATAACCTTTTATTCTAAATAAAATAATTATATATTCTGCGGTGAGAGCTGATTTCGTGAATGTGAGCTAACATAGGCAGAAGTGTAATACACTTCAAGTGCCCAAATGATGGAAACGAGGAATCAAGAAATGGAGGAATTATTNCTAACATAGGCGGAAGTGTAATACACTTCAAGTGCCCAAATGATGGAAACGAGGAATCAAGAAATGGAGGAATTATTGCGTGCGGACATGCGGTGTCCGATCCTGACCGTTGATCGCGGTGATCTACGGTCATGATTATTTCCATTTAAAAAAAAAAAGAAAAAAAATTCAGTGGGACTCACCGAAATATATCGGGATCGTAGATCAGGTGATCTACGGTCCGGATCGGTCACTGCACGCAAGCTATGAAATAATTTTTCCACGAAATGAGAGCTGAATGACTATACTCAAAATCATACATAATAGTAAATATTATATATTTTGAAAGTATGTGGGTGGATGGGGGTGGTTCTCCAGTCATGTCATCTTAATTTTACTTAAAATAATGTGGACTTCTCATCCATTATTGTTTGCAAATTTTTTTTTTNCTCTAGTCATGTCATCTTAATTTTACATAAAATAATGTGGACTTCTCATCCATTATTGTTTGCAAATTTTTTTTTTTTTTTTTTTTGGAATTTTGTGGGTCCCACCCATATTTTTATTAATAAAATGTCAAATACAAGACATTATAGAAGTGAGAAGATCAAATACATCACAATTAAGTATAACCAAGAAAAAAGAAGGAAAAGCAGTATAATATAAATGAAATGGAAAAAGAGCTTAGATGTTCTCCCCAGCTGCATAATTGGGGACACCGTCTATGGAAATCCAATGGACGAAAACTCATGAATTCCACTAAAATAATCTAGAAGCACTAAAAACCACCAAAGGAGCAGTGAGAATTAGTTTATCTTCGATCCAAAACAAAAATCCATGGGCCATGGAGATAGAAAGATCCGTCCATAGGGAAGACATTAAAACATCATTTCATAGAGAAGTACAACTCTCCAAACCAACCACCACAAAACAAAGAGAAAAGGAAAACAAATCATCANAATTTTTAAAATCGAAGTTGTTTTTAATAAAATGGTATGTTTAAAGAAGAAATTAAAAAAAAAAACAACCTAATTTACTTTCTACTTGTTTATTTTAGTAAGTTTAGTTTTTATGCTACAAAAGATNCAACCTAATTTACTTTCTACTTGTCAATTTTAGTAAGTTTAGTTTTTATGCTAATAAAAAGATTGTTGCATCATCAACTACATTAATTGAACACTATTATTGAGACTACTAACGAGATGATTTTACTAAAGAGATTTATGAAAAAATTGGGCATGGAGCAAGAGAATGAAAAACTTCATAGTGATAGTTAAAAACACAATTTTTCATACTAAGACAACACATTTGGCCAAGTTATCATTTCATTTATTCACTCGTACAAGATGGTTAATTATATTTGGTGAAGATAAACACAACTTAGAATCTTAAAGATACTTGATTAAGGTTGTTACATTTGAGAAATTAAAGTTATTTTTGGCTCCAATTGGAGTTTTAGGAAGGTTAAGACCAAAATTGAGTTACACTACCATTCGTTGCTTGATGTTGAAAAAAATTTGGAGATGAATTTATTTCAATCAATCTTAAGAGGGAGATTGTTGTGTGGAGACTGTCTATTCAATGGAGGAGCACTAGCCTGATGATGGAAAGAGGAGCACCCAACCCTAGTACCTGGTTTGGAATGGTGCTGGAACCAGTAGCTATTTCTATCGTCATTGGCATGACCTACTTTAATATTATACAAAATAACGGATTAATTCCTTATTCTATATTATATACTAAAATTATTTTAAAATTTATTCATATATGTAGATTGATGCGATTGTTGCATGCTTTACTTGTATGGATCAATTGAGGTAGTTGTTTGTGGTCTGCTACAGGCACAGTTTAAGAACGCGGCGGCCGCGTTGATGGCGTGCTTCTTCGCCATAACGACGCCTGCGGGAGTTGGCGTCGGTACGGCGCTGGCCCGGCAGTACAACTATAGAAGCCCTCGTGCGCTGCTGGTTGAGGGTGTACTAGATTCTGTGTCGGCGGGCATACTCATCTACATGGCGCTCGTTGATCTCATCGCAGCGGACTTTCTCAGCCGTCGGATGAGCTGCAATTTCCGGATGCAAGTCGCGTCCTACGTGGCGCTCTTTCTGGGCGCCGCTTCCATGTCTTCCCTCGCCATCTGGGCCTAATTAATTTTGAATGTGTTCTTGTTATATTTTTTTTTAGGATTTATCTCATAAATTTTAAAAATAATATTTCAATACCCTAAAATTTCTTCTTTTTATGGNTAGGATTTATCTCATAAATTTTAAAAATAATATTTCAATACCCTAAAATTTCTTCTTTTTATGGTTTGGGGTGGCTGAAATGTAAATTTTTATGTTTTGGGGTTGTTAAAGGTGATATATTTGGGGTTTTTATATAAGAACCATCCAAAATGTTCAATATTTTATTTTTAAGGCCTAAATTTTAAAAGGGGGTTAAAAATGAAATATTCAATGTTTTTAGTGTTTGAGTGGTGAATAGTCTGGAATTTACAATTTATTTTTTTAATATTATTTTACAATTTTTATGTATTTACGATTTTAATATTTATTTTCTTATTATTAAGGTCATAGCAGTTTGACACAAGCTAATGTATTAAAAATGTGTATTTCACTCTTTAAAAATAGACAGTAGTATCATTTTTTAGGGGAATTTTTTTAAATAGCACACATTTCTTATGTGTATTTACATGCCTCACCTAAATTTTTATATTAGCACACATTGCACTCAAATTTTTAAAATTACAAGAAAATAGTATTATTATAAATTTTTAAATGTGTGGTACATTTTTTTTATGCATAAATTNATATTTTCTTATTATTAAGGTCATAGCAGTTTGGTGACACAAGCTAATTCATTAAAAATGTGTATTTCACTCTTTAAAAATAGACAGTAGTATCATTTTTTAGGGGAGTTTTTTTAAATTGCGCACACATTTCTTATGTGTATTTACATGCCTCACCTAAATTTTTATATTAGCACACATTGCATTTAAATTTTTAAAATTACAAGAAAATAGTATTATTATAAATTTTTAAATGTGTAGTACATTTTTTTTATGCATAAATTTGAAATAATAGAGTTCTACATATGTACATATAAAAGTTTAGGTTTGAGAAATGTAAATACATGAGAATTGTGTGCTACATATGTATATTTTCCTATTATNACTGGCCCGGCAGTACAACTATAGAAGCCCTCGTGCGCTGTTGGTTGAGGGCGTACTGGATTCTGTGTCGGCGGGCATACTCATCTACATGGCGCTCGTTGATCTCATCGCAGCGGACTTTCTCAGCCGTNGAACTTCATTAGCATTTTAGGTATCATTCTCTTCTCCATCTATAGGATTCTTAGGGATTATTCAACGGGGATGTTGAACATATCTTATCTATACTCTTATGAGGGAAAACTATGGACATAAAATTTATCATGATAGTTGATATGATTTCTATGATAAGAGACTTATTAATATACATTATTTTAGAGGATGTTATAAAATTAAAAAATGCAGATAAAACCCTAATCATAAAATTATGATAATAAAGAGTCACAAGAAGAGTAGAGAACATGATCAAATTACAATATAATAAATTTCTTATTTGAAAGATCTG
>JXCR01144389.1:58184-69652 GCA_002079205.1 Phalaenopsis hybrid cultivar
GAATACCAAAGGGTATTGAAATTAATTTGGGAATACCAAAGGGTATTGAAATTAAAATAGAGTTTTAATTAATTTGGGAATTCTAAAGAAATAAATTTAATTCCCATCATTAACTAATTTGGGAATCTTAATGAAAAAATCCCAACACAATTTACGTGTTTTCAAAACTCGACAATGTATTCAAGAATAAAATTGGATAATTTAAAATTTCGACGAATTTCATTCCGATTGATATGCGAGTCTCTCGAATATCTAAAATTATTATTGAGATTTTTCAATGTTTTACTATTATTTTTGAACAATACAAATATTGATGTCGAAAAATTAAGGGCTTTTAATATCACCACGAAATTTATATTTAGGAATGAATCTCAAAGCTTTTTGGGAAAGAGAACACTCAATTTAAATCCATGACCATCATAGCTCTGATTTCAAGAAAGTATGATTAAATAATGCATCATGATATTACAAATTTAATGACACTAAAAGTGATTTAATCCTAGTCCAAGATCAAACACTCGATATGTGATAAAAAGTTTTAGTGCATTAATTGGAAGGTCATGCAATCTCTAATCAAAACAAGTGACTCTTGACTAAAGAAATCTAAAGAATCCAAGATCATTTAATGATGAGATGCTCAAGACTCTTATATGTTGAAAAAATAATCTTTCGTCAAACGAATCAATATGGATCATTCGATAGACAATTTTTGGAGGATGACCAAAATTTTTAAAATGCATTACTAAGAAATTATAATCACACTTCCATTCTTCATATGAATGAATTATAGGGTTTGGGAAAAGAGAAAAACGAGCTAATAATTACATCATAACCAACTAAAAAGAAGAGAACTGCAAGTGAATGGCCACTAATAGTCATATAACTTTGATCATTGTAGCCACCAATTACAACTTTCGCATCCATTAATTATAGTTATTTTAACCAAACTATGGTTGTTATGGCTAGGTTGCCATTATATGACTATTATTATAGATTTTTATACCCTCGTCTTTTCTTGTTCATAAGAATAATGAATAGATATAATTTAAATTTTTTAATGAATTATTTTGACTCGATCAAGTCGTCATGATTTTCCTTTTATAAGATTTTTGTACATAAAAATTAGATTATCTTGTATTTTTACTTGTATGTGCTGAAATTAAAATAATTAAGATATTGAGAATTTTCTATTATTGAGAATTTCTTTGTAAGCAATAATATTTAATTAGATAAATTTTCTAAAAATGTAATATAAAAAATCATTAATATAAATCAAAGATTTTTTTTTTAAAAAAAAAAATCTTGCAAATATCTAAACATTATTTTTAAATAGTTCATTAAGATAATCAATACATTTTTTAAAATAAAATGAATAATATTCAACTAAATTTAGTCCAAAAAAAATGTCCATCAGGGATGCCGTTGAATCACCGTCCTTCACCTTCGATCGCCGTCTATTCTACGTAATAATCTAGAAAAATTTAATCGTTGGACGGTTATAATTTATTCCTTAAGAAAAGCTATTATTAACAAAAATAGAAACCCTGCATCCCGCTGCTCATTATGTCGACATTCTCTCATCAGCCAAGATCATGATTCCCTTCTCTCCATATCCACCGTCCGATTAAAAAACCAACGGCAACCTATATGCCAGAGGATGGGCCACCGAAATAAGAATGGATCTCTTCGAGTGGCGCGATGCTTCGCCTTGGCAGAGAGCGCTTCAATTGCGGCTCCGTAGGCGTCTTCTGATGCGACGGAGTGTCGACACTCTCAAGAGAGCCAAATATAAAATGAACCACGCTCGCGCCCTTCTCGCTCGTCCTTCTCGACACTCGCAGATTTATCGCCGTGATCGAGAACGAAGCAGTTCCGATTTACGTCTAATAGAAAGCTCCGATTTTGCTGGATGTCTTTCATAGAGGTAGGGTTCTGTTTTTTATTCTGTTTTTGAGCAGACCTTTCTGAGTTGCAACCATAATTTTTTAATCTCCACAGGAACCGGAGTCCCTGTTTATCCTCAGTAACCTTGGCGCTAAATCCCATAATTTTACTGGTAAATTCTCAATAAATTCTTTACTGTTGTATGTAATTTAGTTAAAATTTGTGATATGCTTTCCAATCTCTTTTCCTTTGATGATGAATTAGAAGCCCTAATTCAGCAAATTACGGCGTCGCTATCAGCCTCCAGCTGCTCTCACGATGACCGCAGAGGCGGCGATGCTTGCCGAGACGATGCGGCCGCTTTCCGGCTCAAGATGATGGCGATCGGTGCCATCCTGATCGCCGGCGTTGGTGGCGTTGCGATCCCTCTAGTTGGGAGAAAGCGTCGATTTCTTCGAACGGATGGAAGCCTCTTCGTGTTGGCGAAAGCGTTTGCCGCAGGAGTCATCCTCGCAACTGGGTTCGTCCATATGCTTCACGACGCACAGATCGCACTCACCAACCCCTGCCTCCCGGAATCCCCATGGCGCCGATTTCCCTTTTCGGGCTTCATCGCAATGCTTGCCGCGCTTGGAACCCTCGTGATAGATTTTGCGGGCACGCAGATTTATGAGCGGAAGCATCGCGAGGAGCAGATGGGATTAAAGGCGGCGGCCGCGGCGGCGGTTTCGTCAGACTCTATTGTTGCGGCGGCGCCAGAGTTTGACGAGGAGGCTCGCGCCGGGGAGGATCCGATGCATATCGTTNTGCACTCTCCAACCCCTGCCTCCCGGAATCCCCATGGCGCCGATTTCCCTTTTCAGGCTTCATCGCAATGCTTGCCGCGCTTGGAACCCTCGTGATAGATTTTGTGGGCACGCAGATTTATGAGCGGAAGCATCGCGAGGAGCAGATGGGATTGAAGGCGGCGGCCGCGGCGGCGGTTTCGTCGGACTCTATTGTTGCGGCGGCGCCAGAGTTTGACGAGGAGGCTCTCGCCGGGGAGGATCCGATGCATATCGTCGGAATCCGCGCGCATGCAGCGTCTCATCAGCATTCGCATGCGCATGCCCACGAGCACGGGCATGCGCTTGCCCACGATGATGAGGGTCAAGTCTCTTCGCACGTGCGCCACATAGTCGTTTCACAGGTACNCATGCGCATGCCCACGAGCACCGGCATGCGCTTGCCCACGATGATGAGGGTCAAGTCTCTTCGCACGTGCGCCACATAGTCGTTTCACAGGTACNTGGAATCCGCGCGCATGCAGCGTCTCATCAGCATTCGCATGCGCATGCCCACGAGCACGGACATGCGCATGCCCACGATGATGATGGTCAAGTCTCTTCGCACGTGCGTCACATAGTAGTTTCACAGGTACATATTCTGACAATTTCCTGCCAATTGGTGGTAACAGCAGGACTCCAATACCATCAAATTGCCGGCCCCTAATCCACATTTTAATATATTTTACCCATTTGGTGGTGGGGCGAATCAATGTTTGTTTTGTAGCATTGGATTAATAAGTTGTAAAATGTATGTTTTCAGATTCTGGAGCTGGGAATTGTCTCGCACTCTGTTATCATCGGGTTGTCTCTTGGAGTATCGCAGAGTCCTTGCACAATCCGGCCTTTGATTGCGGCGCTCTCTTTCCATCAGTTCTTCGAAGGATTTGCTTTGGGTGGGTGTGTATCACAAGTAAGTGAATCGTTCAATTTTTAATTAGCCTGAAAATCTCTTACATGAAGTTTTAAAGCTTGATTTTTTGTCCTTTTTTTGTTCGTACGTGAAATCATAGAGTTTTTGCAAGACTTTTAGTTAGGGGTATTATAATCTGTGGTAAGTTCTTACTTTCAATTCCGCCAAAATTTCAACTTTTTAAAATCCTTGCAAAATTGTAGTGGATTTGGGCAATTTGTTTTTCTTTTTTTTTTTTTTCCTTGTCAATTGGAAGGTATTGTCGCATTAGCCAAATATTTTGGAGAAAGTTCGACAATTTTATCATGGTTTCTGATAAAAGTCGACCTTCGTTCTCTTGATCATTTCAATTTTGGTTAAGGCTGGAATTGTTTAAAAATCTTGAGCCTTTTACGTTTTATCAATGAATATCATATTTAGCTGTTGTTTTATGTGTCTGCCGTAGTTGGCTGAATTTTATAAATAACAAAATTTTAAATTAATTATTTTATAGAGAGAATTTTTAAAATCAAAGTTGTTTTTAATAAAATGGTATGTTTAAAGAAGAAATTTAAAAAAAACAACCTAATTTACTTTCTACTTGTCAATTTTAGCAAGTTTAGTTTTTATGCTACAAAAGATTGTTGCATCATCAACTACATAAATTGAACACGTTGCTATTACTGAGACTACTAAGGAGATGATTTTACTGTAAAGATTTATGAAAAAAATTGAGCATGGAGCAAGAGAATGAAAACTTCATAGTGATAGTTAAAAACACAATTTTTCATGCTAAGACAACACATTTAGCTAAGTTATCATTTCATTTATTCACTCATACAAGATGGTTAATTATATTTGGTGAAGATAAACACAACTTAGAATCTTAAAGATACTTGACTAAGGTTGTTACATTTGAGAAATTAAAATTATGTTTGGCTCCAATTGGATTTTCAGGAAGGTTAAAACCAAAATTGAGTTACACTACCATTCGTTGCTTGATGTTGAAAAAAATTTGGAGATGAATTGATTTCAATCAATCTTAAGTGGGAGATTGTTGTGTGGAGAGTGTCTATTCAATGGAGCACCTTACCCTTGTACCTGGTTGGGAATGGTGCTGGAACCAGTAGCTTTTTCTAGCCATTAGGGACATTAAGTTTTCAACTTCTCTATGAATTGTATGTGTGTAGTGTGGATTTCATGATCTCTTGCCTGTGAAAGAGAGCAGCTTTCATAGTATTTTCTTGATTCTTTAAGTGTAAAGAGGGAGGAGTTTTCAAAATATTTTCTTGATTTTTGGAGTGTTATATTTCTCTTCATTTATAGTAAATATCTAGACGCAACTTATATTATTCAGAAAAACTTTTTTTTGCTCGGTTTTTTTGATAGAGTTGAAAAAAAAAAATGTCATTTTTAAAAAAAAAATTCTAGCTGAAGTTTCTATCGTCATGCGCATGACCTACTTTAATATTATACAAAATAACAAATTAATTCTTTATTCTTTATTATATACTAAAATTATCTTAAAATTTATTCATATATGTAGATTGATGCGATTGTTGCATTCTTTACTTGTATGGATCAATTAAGGTAGTTGTTTGTGGTCTGCTACAGGCACAGTTTAAGAACGCGGCGGCCGCGTTGATGGCGTGCTTCTTCGCCATAACGACGCCCGCGGGAGTTGGCGTCGGTACGGCGCTGGCCCGGCAGTACAACTCTAGAAGCCCTCGTGCGCTGCTGGTTGAGGGCGTACTGGATTCTATATCGGCGGGCATACTCATCTACATGGCCCTCGTTGATCTCATCGCAGCGGACTTTCTCAGCCGTCGGATGAGCTGCAATTTCCGGATGCAAGTCGCGTCCTACGTGGCGCTCTTTCTGGGTGCCGCTTCCATGTCTTCCCTCGCCATCTGGGCCTAATTAATTTTGAATGTGTTCTTGTCACTTTTTTTTTTTTAGGATTTATCTCATAAATTTAAAAAATAATATTTTAATACCCTAAATTTTCTTCTTTTTCATTAGAGCAACCTCCTTTATATGCTCATTGAAGGTTTGGGGTGGCTGAAATGTAAATTTTTATGTTTTGGGGTAGTTAAAGGTGATATATTTGGAGTTTTTATATAAGAACCATCCAAAATGTTGAATATTTTATTTTAAACACCTAAATTTTAAAGGGGGTTAAAAATGAAATAGTCAATGTTTTTAGTGTTTGAGTGGTGGATAGTCTGGAATTTACAATTTATTTTTTTAATATTATTTTACAATTTTTATGTATTTACTATTTTAATATTTATTTTATTATTATTAAATTCATAGCAGTTTGGTAAAACAAACTAATTCATGAAATATGTGTATTTCACTCTTTACAAAATAAACAGTAGTGTCATTTTTTAGGGGCATTTTTTTAGATAGCACACATTTCTTATGTGTATTTACATGCCTCACACCTAAATTTTTATATTAGCACACATGGCTCTCAAATTTTTAAAATTACATGAAAATAATATTATCATAACTTCTTAAATGTGTAGTACATTTTTTTTATGCATAAATTTGAAATAATAGAAAAGTTTAGGTTTGAGAAATGTAAATACCTGGAATTGTGTGCTACATATGTATATTTTCCTATTTTCTATGTGACATGAAAGATTTGAATTCATATTACATTTTAGAGGTTAGATATGTAAATATATAAGAATTGTGTGTCTTTCATGTAAATGCCGTATTTATTTAGGGGCTGTTATGTTTAATAGCATTTCATATTTTTGATCCCATCATACCCAAAAAAAAAAAATAATAATAAGTCTTAAATGTATTAAAAAATATAGCCTTTTATTCTAAATAAAATAATTATATATTCTGATGTGTAGGGGTGTAAACAAACCTAACACGAACGAACAGAGCTTGTGTTCGTGTTCGGTTCGTTTGAAATTTAGTTTGTTTAAAATAAGCTCGTCTTTGAAATTGTTAACGAACGAGTCGAACACGAGCTGTTCGCGAACGACGAGCCAGTTTGACATCCATAATATTAATATATATAAATAATATATTATATTAATTATATAACTCATATTATATAAATCTATAATATCTATATTTGTATATTCCTAATATAGTATATTAATATATTATTATTATTAATTTATTATATATTATAATTTATAAAATTTATTTTTTAAAAATATTATAAATTTTTTATATATAATTATTTTATTTTTTTATATTTCGAACAATAACGATTCGAACACGAACGAACGCATCACTGTTCATGTTTGGTTCGTTTAACTAACCGAACGAAAAAAAAATTTTCATGTTCGTCTCCTTTATTTATCGAACAAATCAAACACGAACTCATTGACGAATCGAACACGAACTGTTCGCGAACAACGAGCTTTTTTGACAGCCCTACTGCTGTGAGAGCAGATTTCGTGAATGTGGTAGCTAACATGGCAAAACTGTAAAACACCATAAAAACATATGTGGCAGAAGCTACGGAAAATTTAGCCTCTTCATAGAGTTCAAGTGCCCAAATGATGGAAACGAGGAATCAAGAAATGAGAGCTGAATGACCATACTCAACATCATACATAATAGTAAATATTATATATTTTGAACGTATGTGGGTGGATGGGGTGGTTTTCTAGTCACCTCATCTTAATTTTTCTTAAATGTGATGTGGGCTTCTTATCCATTATTACTTGCACTTTTTTTTTGTTAGTTTTGGAATAAATTGTCAAATACAAGACATTACAGAAGTGAGAAGATCAAATCAAATACATCACAATTAAGTATAACCAAGAAAAAAGAAGGAAAAACAGTAAAACATAAACGAAATGGAAAAAGAGCTTAGATGTTCTCCCCAGCTGCATAATAGGGGGCACCGTCTATGGAAATCCAATGGATGAAAACTGATGAATTCCACTAAAATAATCTAGAAGTAGATAATCTCGGAGCACTAAAAACCACCAAAGGAGCAACAAGAATTAGTTTATCTTGGATCCAAAACAAAAATCAATGTGTCATAGAGATAGAAAGATCCGTCCATGGGGACGACATTAAAACATCATTTCATAGAGAAGCACAACTCTCTAAACCAAACACCACAAAACAAAGAGAAAAGGAAAACAAATCTAAGTAAATCCAACAGAGAGGATCCACAAAGAACCCATTGTAGCATTAACAACTCTTCAATATGAGAGCAAGCAACATCCCTGAATTTTCTTATTGTGCTTTTCTCCTTAACAACAAAACGAATTTTGAAAAGAATATTTTATGTTGTTAAAAGATATTTTTGAATATCATGGCATTTTTTCCCAACCATATAAAATATGAAGTGACATGAGTGGCAAGTAGTAAGAATTTCATGGAAATTTTGCAATTAATCGTTTAACCAAAAAACCATTAGCTACCTTAAAGAGCATCCTTCATGGAAAATTTGTCAAAAAAAATATTGTGTTTTAGGATATTAAAGACAAAATTGCATTAAAAAATATTTAAGAATGTGGCTCTTGGTAGCAAAAACATAAAACATATTGGGAAGAAACCAAAATGCCCCTTGAGGTAAGAGTATCCGTTGTTTTAGGACCCTCAACCAAAATTTTCCACGCATAGGCTGTAAATTTGAGAGAGTGGCCTTTAAACTATTTATTTTTATGCCAAGAAGCTAGAGGAAGCCCATCATATAAATAAAAATAACTGCTCTTGTGAGAATATAGAGATTTGGGGGATGAGAGCAATGCATTCAGGTGGGATGTTCTGAGAAGTAGGGAGATTCCATAAGTGATCTCTAATAAAGTGAAGTAATAAAGCATCCCTTAGACAGGTTAAGCAACTAAAAACTTTTTCCCCAAACTTTTCATAAAGTGAAGTGCCTTCTAACCAAGGGTCTTAGAAAAAAAAAAGTTTATTGTTTGTCATAACATGAAGTGTGAGGCCTCTTCTAAACATATTAATCAACTTCCTGAGGTAATTCCACATATTAGAATGATTACTCTTCATTTTATACCATAGAGAACCTAATTTTTGAAATCACCAGTTAGAAAACAGTTGTAGTTATAGACTCTCCAAAGAATCTCGGCCTTAAAAAAAGAGTTGACAGTATCAAGATTAGATAGCTCCAAACATTAAAGATTCTTAGGTTTGATGATGGTACTCCAAGCGATGGAATGCATATGGTTAGTGGAATTATAAAATTGATGAAAAATATTCATTAAAAAAGTAATTTTCTTCCTAATTCCTTCAAGGATAATGTCAGGTATGAGCCAATATAATAAATAACTCCATATGGTGTACCTTTGAAGTTGAAGTCTTCCAACAAATGATAAAGTTTTTTGCTTCTAACCACTAAGAAACTGTTAAAGCTTCTCCATAAGTTTATTACAAGTAAGAGAGGTAGGTTTAACACAATTAATTGTAATGTCCAATTGTTCCCAAGGTAAGGATTTTTTCTTTAAAGCCAAGGATATCACAATACAACACTTTTATGCGTTCAAGAACAGATTTAGAGAAGCATTGTGTTGATTTGGATGTATTTTCTTTGAGATTAGATAGTTTATAAAAAAAAAAGCACCAAAGCCAACTTATTAATATTTTCAGTTGAAGCTTTAAAAACTTGTATGTCATCTGTTGTAATCGATTTTTGATGTCACAAATACTGGATGCCTCTGTGATGTTGTGGGAGGGTGTGATGCTCATGCATACCCTCTCAAAGCTCAAGAATTCCGTCAAGATATTACCCTGTCCTGGTCGTGCCCGGTAGCGACTACCTCTGATCCGTGTTAGTTCCTGTTCAACAATAAGCTAAAAGATAATTCCAAGGCTTGGGTGGTCCGTTTCAGTCATTAAGAGCTTTCTATGTCGTGAAATGTGCGTAACAGACCCCTAGAGAGAAAAAAATGGCCAATAAGGGTATGGCATGATCATGCCTAAACGCAGTATGACCAAGTTGCATGATAGAGCCCATGTTGTAATTACAACATGGGGTAGTGTGGCCACGTCGAACCTCCCAACAGTGTTGCCTTTGGCGTAGTCATGCCCGAAGACGGTGTACCATGCCGCAAGATAGTGAGCCTATCGTAATTACGTCAAGGAGTCGGTGTTACCACGCTGACTCTGCAGACAAAGTGGTGTGACCACGTCTGAGCCCGGCGTGCCAGGCGTGACCATGCCGACCCCACGACAGAGCGGCGTGACCATGCCCAAGCCTGTAATGACCAGCTAGCACAAATTTAAAAATTTGGCCCGCCGACCCTAGGGTGAGTTTAGACTTCGGCAGATCTCCTTTGGCTTATGAAAAGTCAGGGGGGATTAAACTTTTTTTGGCATGTCCTAAGTGCCCTTGATTAGCCATTTTTGGCATAATTAAGGGCACATTTGGAATTTTGCATAAGAAGGCTAGTTTAAGCTTCCTCTCTGCCTCATTTCACCCATCTCCTCTCATTTAAATTTTGGGGCTGAAGCTTAGAGAGCTTGGGAGAGCATAAATGAGTAATTCATTTTCTCCCTCAAGGAGCTTAGGGTTTTCTTGGAGCTTAGAGCTTGGAGCAAGGAAAAAAGAGGAGGGAGACTCTTATCTTCCTCAAAGAGAAGCTTAAGGGAGTTGGTTATCTTCCAACTTCTCCTTCTTCCATGTTCTTCCACTTTTTCCATCACTTCATCTGAGTGTGTAAGCAGAGTTTTTTTAGGAAGAACTTGGGTACCAAGGAAGCAGTGTGTCTTCTCTCCTACAGTAAGGGTCTATTTGGGGCAACTGTAGCTTATCTAGCTTATGCTGATATGCATCTTATCCTAAAAAGCTGTGTATCTGCATATGAACTTAATAAGCTGGTCAGCTGTTTGGATTGAACGTTTGGAAAATAGCTGACTCTGCATAAATGTCCATTCTGCCTCTGTTTCTAAACCAGGTAAATGCATTAAAGATTGACCAAATATCATAACTTTAGCCAATAGATACCTCACCTCTATGATCATTTTTTTTAATCATCTATCAGCCATTTTTACAAGAGTTATTTCTAATAAAGATAATTTAACAAATTTCAGGACAATTAGCGAGAACAAGTTTCTATCTTGATTCAACTTATTCTATCAGCATTCAAACAATCAAAGGGGTTGTTTAGTATGAGGATTTGAGCAGAATTTAACCTAAATCCCGCCAAAGAGCAAAAATAGCTATCAATCCTACATAATCTACATTCTCAGAATAAAAATTCAATTGGAATATGGATTTACGGGAGTTAAAGTAGATGGAGCACTCGAAGGGCTAGTTTGGGAGAAACACAAAGCTTACCTTCTCTTCTTCTCCATTGAAATCTTCTTCTCCTTCCCACGCCGCTTGTCACGTCAATATCTTCTTCACCTCTCCGCGGTCGCTACTTCCTCACGCCTACTTGAATCGAAGGAGAAGCGGAGAGCAGAGGGCATGGGAAAAAATTTCACTTGAACGACAAATGAAGATGCGAGACGTCGGGTCGATTTTGCGTACCTGTTGACCTCACTTTTGGTTGAGGTCTAGAAACTTCTTTAGTAGCCTAGATCTAGCCATAGGACTTTCCTATTGACTAGTCTTAGAAAACTAGAAGAGGTACCCCACCATTAGAAATTCAAAACTCTTCTTTTTATTCAACTTGAAATTCCACATATTGATCTCAACCTCTAGCATTTAGTAGGTAAGATCATTATAAAAGAATTCAAGAAAAAATCTCTATAGGATTACTTGGCTTTAGGGTTGACCCTGGGTGTTGACTTGGAACTAAGGTACACCATATCTTNCAATTCATCATGAATATCCTGATGCTCAGTGAATATTGATGTCTTGATTATTCCCAAGAATAAGGTAAATGTCATTTACCTTTCAATTTGAAAATTATGTG
>JXCR01144389.1:75241-85846 GCA_002079205.1 Phalaenopsis hybrid cultivar
ATCGGAATCACTTAGTCCAAATGAACTTACTAAACTCAACTTAATGAGTTCCATAGTTTCATTTAGACCGTGGGAAAACTCGTTAGCAACCGTAGGTTACCTCCTCCGANAATTGGATTGGCATGGTGGATTTGAGAGGGGGAAGTGAATTGGAATGTGCTAAGGGTCTCTTAAGGAAGCTCTCTGAGGAGTTTGGTAGGCCTTAGTGAAANTTTAAACTTTATTATGTTGCTTAATAGTCCCTCTTGAATATCCTGATGCTCAGTGAATATTGATGTCTTGATTATTCCCAAGAATAAGGTAAATGTCACTTTACCTTTTAATTTGAAAATTGGTAAAAACCCCTTAGGGGCCAAATCAGTGTTATTAAGAACACTTAGCCAACTTTTAGTCCTAATTGGACTTGTGGTGTTTTAAAAGATTAGGAGACAAATTAGTGTTATTAAGAACACTTAGCCAAGTTTTAGTCCTAATTGGACTTGTGGTGTTGGGCAAAGTAATGTATTTAAGGATACTTAACCAAATTTTTAGTCCTAGGTGGACTTGTGGTGTTTTAAAAGAGTTTGATTATGTATGACAAATTAGTGTTATTAAGAACACTTAGCCAAATTTTAGTCCTAATTGGACTTGTGGTGTAATAATTCGTCCTGAATATCCTGATGCTCAGTGAATGTTGATGTCTTTATTATCCCTAAGAATAGGGTGAATGTCATTTGTCTTTTAATTTAAAAATTATGTAGGTGAAGATCCTAAAGGGGAAATTAGTGTTATTAAGAACACTTAGCCAAATTTTAGTCCTAATTGAACTTGTGGTGTTTTAAAANCCTTCTTTATGTCTGGTAAAAAATCTTGGGTTCATTTAAATTTTATTATGTTGCTTAATAATCCATCCTAAATATCCTGGTGCTTAGTGAACATTAATGTCTTGATTATACCCAAGAATAAGGTAAATGTCATTTTCTTTTAATTTGAAAATTATGTAGGTGAAGACCCTTTTGGGCAAAGTAATGTATTTAAGGATACTTAACCAAATTTTTAGTCCTAGGTGGACTTGTGGTGTTTTAAAAGAGTTTGATTATGTATGACAAATTAGTGTTATTAAGAACACTTAGCCAAATTTTAGTCCTAATTGGACTTGTGGTGTTACCTGGCGAGTCTTCTCGTTCCACCACCTAAAACTCAAAATGCATGTCAGAGCATTTATGTCAACGCTAAAAACTGTAAAAGCGTACCTGACGAGTCTTCTCGTTCCACCACCTGAAACTCAAAATGCATGTCAGAGCATTTATGAAAGTTTACCTGGCGAGTCTTCTCGTTCCACCACCTGAAACTCAAAATGCATGTCAGAGCATTTATGTTTATAGAGCTGGAAAAGTAAAGTTTTTGGAAACCTTCCTAACTCTATGTTGTCATTGGGGGTCTTTAAATTTTTTGTAAACTGTAAAAGTGTATCTGGCGAGTCTTCTCGTTCCACCACCTGAAACTTAAAATGCATGTCAGAGCATTTATGTATAATGACGAGTCTTCTCGTTCCACCACCTGAAACTCAAAATGCATGTCAGAGCATTTATGTATATTAGCGAGTCTTCTCGTTCCACCACCTGAAACTCAAAATGCATATCAGAGCATTTATGTATATAGCTAGAAAAGTATAGTTTTGGAAACCTTCCTAACTCTATGTTGTGTATTGGGGGTCCTTAAATTTTCGAGTCTTCTCGTTCCATCACCTGAAACTCAAAATGCATGTCAGAGCATTTATGTATATAGAGCTGGAAAAGTGAAGTTTTGGAGACTTTCCTAACTCTATGTTGTGTGTTGAAATTCCTTAAGTTTTAAGGATAAAATTTTGGAGACCTTCCTAACTCTATGTTGTGTATTGAAATTCCTCAAGTTTTAAGGATAATATGATTAAGCGAAACATATTAAATTTAATAGATCCCTAAGGTATTCACCAGATTAAGAGTAGGGAGCAGGTCCTTGCAACCTTCTTAATATCTGGTGAAAGGCTTTGGGTTCATTTAAACTTTATTATGTTACTCAATAATTCATCCTGAATATCCNATGCAACTGTTTTTTATACAGTAAGTATGGTACAAGTATAAAAGAAAAACAGTAGAAAAGTACAAAAAGACTGTAAAACGCGGTAAACTATAAAAGTGTACCTGGCGAGTCTTCTTGTTCCACCACCTGCAACTCAAAATGTATGTCAGAGCATTTATGTATATAGAGTTTTCTCGTTCCACCACCTGCAACTCAAAATGCATGTCAGAGCATTTATGTATATAGAGCTGGAAGTAGCTTTGGAAACCTTCCTAACTCTATGTTGTGTATTGAAAGTCCTTAAATTTTATTAAATAAGACATATTAAGTTTAATAGATCCCTGAGGTATCCACCAGGTTAAGAGTAGGGAGCAGGTCCNAAGACTAAGAGTCCTATATCAAAAGGCTAAGCATTCACCATCAGTATACCATAAGGCCTGCTAATCAGGTGCAACACCCCTATGTCGGGGTAGAAGGCCAACCAAGTGTAGGCTATATGAACCAAATACTAAAGACTATTGAGTTGAGTGGACGACATGATCTGTCTCTTTCAATAACTTAAATCAAGGGAAGAATGCGGTGTCTCCCACTATCTTACTGACGCCCCCGAGATTTCTCATCCTGAGCCAAGAACTAGCCATCACAAAACAAACGAAACAACACCGAAGGATCGCCTCTTCTAGATGTAAGCTACCCGTCGGATTACAGTGATTCAGCTTCTGCTCGATGGCCTAGGCTTGCTCTTCCAACAAGAGTTCCTTATATTGGGATCAATAGTTATTAACCAGACTAGCATAGCCGACCGAGAAAACCAAACCGGCTGAGTTGAGTCTCCTCAACCTGAAGACAATTAAGGGACGACTTATAGCCTCAATTCAGTGAAGCGAACAAGCAGGTCTTGTCGAATCAGATCCAACTAACTTTAGTTGGTCGAGTTATGGATGGCTAAATTGAAGGTCTATATATGTAAAATACCTAAAACAATCTGTAACACCCTTTTTAAAATAGTGACACATATGTAACTTTATATATTGAACCCCCCTCCCCCTCCCCCTCCTTCTCATTCTCATGTCTTGTACTCTATTCATTTGGCGTGACTCAAAGACAGATCATGATCAAACACTACCCAATCTATTTGCCGATTAACATTTAAATTTATATCATAAAAGCCTTTTATTTCACATAGAAAATATCACTATTGCCATTTTTAAAAAGAAAAATACATAATTTCATGCATAAATAGAGTATCATATTATATTGAAAGTAGAAAAGGGGTCAACTTTATTTTTTTCGGTCTAAATCGCTAGATGGTTACATTTTTTAAGTTATATCTAGGGGACTAAATTGTCAAATCTATACATAAAATTGTTAAAACTTTTTATTTATATAGATAAATCTCAAATTTCATCAAAATTTGGGGTACATCTGTAAATTCATATAAAATAAGTGGCGTGCGCGTAAATCCTCTAAAAGAATTGAGCATGATCTCATTCACGGGCAGAATTCGAGCCAATCAGCTGCCTCCGAAGCAGAAAAAATTTGGGTAAATAAGACGCACGCTGCGCTGCGCGTGATAGCCAATCAGAGGAAGACACATCAACTTCGTCGGCCGCATCGTAATACAAATATATCTTTTACTGTGTGTGACCCGTCCACCCGACCCGTTATTGTAACCTCCATATAATCCAGATGTAATCTTCGTTGTCCACCCCCTGTAACGAGCTTGTAAGCCCTACGTAATCCCGGTGTAATATTCGTTGTCACCCCCCTGTACCGCGCTTGTAAGCCTCATGTAAATCCAGCGTAATCTCCGCTGTCACCCCCTTGTACCGCGCTTATAAGCCCTATATAATCCCGGTGTAATCTCCGCGATGTACAAAGGATTTAACCCCGGTGTAGGTCGCGGTAACGCCCCTGTAATCCGCGTATACTCTTGTTGTACATCTAGTGTAACATCCGACTGCACGTGTATACTGGATGTAACCCCGGTGTAAGTTTCACGATAACATCTCTGTAACTCCGCGGTCACTCATCAGAATGTACACTAGATCAAATAAAACAACGAATCTCTGCCGTTCGATCTGACTTTTGATTGAACTAGGGATCAGTTACCGTACATTTCAGCTGAGCTGGTAGTAGGGCCCCCGATGTTTTGAGTCACAGACAACGCCACGTGACGTAAAAAATCGCCGGTGGCCCTGCCGAAACGTCGCTGCATTTGGCCCCCCCAATTTATCGTCACTATTCTCCTATAGAACAATTTCTTCCATCAAAAAACAAAAGAAATTTACTTAACTGCCACATAAATCTTTTGTATTTACATTTCCTACCAAAATTTATATTTATAATATGCTTTAAGGTTAAAGTTGAAAATATGCATCTCATTTTATTAAAATAAGTGTTATTTTTAAATTAATATCAAAGATATATGAAATGCCCTAACAATTAAAATTTAGATTCTTATGTATTTACATATTTAATATATATAAATTTTAATACACACACATATATAAATATCCGAAGAAGTTCTATTTAAAAAAAAAAATAAAATAGAGATTTTTATATAATATAAAACATTTTTTTGTGGTATAAATATAAAAAGTAAAATTTAGGTTATAGAAATATAATTAAATAGAAATTGGAAAGTATGTGTGCAAATGCCCCCAAAATAAACTTAACTTAAATAATTTAAAATTCCTCATCGATTTAGGGATCAGTATTTTAAAATCATACCTAAACTTCATCATATTGTACATAAAAAATTAAAAATCAAAATCAAATTTAAAAGCTATATATTGTAAACTTATTTACATCAATTTGATTTAATTTCAATTTATGTAAAATAATATTAATTATTTGGTTTGAATTGCTTTATTATTAGTTCATTACTTATATCAGTGTAAGAAATTGAATTTCATCAAAATTATTATAAATAAAATCTTTTATATCAATTTGATTATTGATTTTAGATGAATAATTGGTCGAATGAGCCCCGCTCTTGGGCCGACCAAGACAACAGCAAATAATCATGAGAGAGAATTATTTTGAATGGGGCCCACTTGCCATCATAAAAATTTTTTAAGACACTATTTCTTCTATTGTGGCTTCATAATATCCATATAAATATGATATTATCAATAAAATTTTTCGATGGGTTTTGAATAAATACTTAGATTAATTTGTTTATGTTTGATAGCTAGCGTAGGCGGAGTCTGGCCTATGTTGAACCCTAAATTGTTATGTGGAAACATCCTCGGGAATTAGAGTAAGGAGAAGAAGAATGAGAGAGAGTAAAAATAATTTAGGAACGAGGAGAGGTATCCTTTATTTCTCATTTTGCCTCCTATTAATAGAGGCGTATCTGTACAATTGTATAAATGAGAGAACTATTATGAAAATCATCCTTAATGCAATTTTATCTTGATGATTTGTTGTCAAATATATATTACAATTTGAATTCAAATGTGACGGTAAGCTGTGGTGGCTATATATATATTACAAAAAAAGTTATTCAAATAACCTTTGAATTCAAAAATTTGAATAAGTGGATCAAATATATATTAAAAAGTTGTGGTGGCTATATATATAAAAAATTTGAATAATAATTGGATCAAATATATATATATATATATATTGAAAATANGCAATGAACATTTCTCTACGAGTAGGGTCCTCGAGCTTTTGAACACATTTTGCCTGAAAGCGCATATCGGCTGCTACTTCTGGAATAGTATCTAAAATGGCCAAGCAGTCCCAAATCGTACTGTCAGGAGGAGTCAGAGCTGTGAAAACTGCAATTAGTTCAACAAATGATCCTTTAACAAAACTGTCATTCTCTTTCTTCCTCATCGCAAGTCTGGGTCTTTTCGACATGGAATTAGACTCATCCATCTCTTTTTGGTTAATACTAAGAATTTCTTCATCAACTATAACCTGTTCAGGTGGCAAGTCATTTGACATTCCTGTAAATCACATCTCGCTTGGGTTTGTTGCGTGTTTCCCAGTCGCGACAACCTCCTTAAACATAATGTCAAGTTTTGTCTCGAACTCTGGCTCAATTCCGCACTGCCTATATTTCTTCGCTGTTGGTAATGCCTGTAACAAGCTTATTTAGAGGGACCAGTTTCTAAATAATTTGAGAAGTAATATAATTGAGAAAAAAAAAAGAAAATTACTTCAATTTTCTCAGCCCACCATTCTGCTGGAGCATCGATCGTCCAAAAATTGGATCCCATCCCAACCCGGTAGAGCCACGTTTCAACTCTTTCCATATTTTTCATTCTTTCTTCAATTGGTCCCATTTGTTTTTTGTTGACCTCACTTTTGGTTGAGGTCTAGAAAACTTCTTTAGTAGCCTAGGTCTAACCATAGGACTTTCCNGAGAACCTAATTTTTGAAATCACCAGTTAGAAAACAGTTGTAGTTATAGAGTCTCCAAAGAATCTCGACCTTAAGAAAAGAGTTGACAGTATCAAGATTATGTAGCTCCAAACATCAAAGATGCTTCGGTTTGATGAAGGTACTCCAAGCGATGGAATGCATCTGGTTAGTGGAATTATAAAATTGATGAAAATATTCATTAAAGAAGTAAATTTCTTCCTAATTCCTTTAGGGATAATGTCAAATATGAGCCAATATAATAAATAATTCCAGATGGTGTACCTTTGACGTTGAATCCTTACAACAAATGATAAAGTTTTGCTTCTAACCACTAAGAAAATGTTAAAGCTTCTCCCTAACTTTATTACAAGTAAGAGATGTAGGTTTAACACAATTAATTGTAATGTCCAATTGTTCCCAAGGTAAGGATTTTTCTTTAAAGCCAAGGATATCACAATACAACACTTTTATGCATTCAAGAACGGATTTAGAGAAGCATTGTGTTGATTTAGATGTATTTTCTTTGAGATTAGACAGTTTATAAAAAGAAAGCACCAAAGCCAACTTATTAATCTTTTCAGTTGAACATTTAAAAACTTGTATGGCATCTGTTGTAATCAATTTTTGATGTCACAAATACTGGATGCCTCTATGATGTCGTGGGAGAGTGCGATGCTCATGCATACCCTCTCAAAGCTCAAAAAGTTCGTCAAGATATTACTCTGTTCTGGTCGCGCCCGGTAGCGACTACCTCTGATCCGTGTTAGTTCCCTGTTCAACAATAAGCTAAAAGATAATTCCAAGGCTTGGGTGGTCCATTTCAGTGTTTAAGAGTTTTCTATGTCGTGAAATGTGCTTAACGGACCCCTAGAGAGAAAAAAATGTCCTATAAGGGTATGGCGTGATCACACCTAAAGGCAGTATGACCTAGTTGCATGATAGAGCCCACGCTGTAATTACAACATGGGGCGGTGTGGACACGTCGAACCTCCCAACAGTGTTGCCTTTGGTGTAGTCATGCTCGAAAGCAGTGTACCATGCTGCAAGATAGTGAGCCTATCGTAATTACTTCAAGGAGTCGGTGTTACCACGTCGACTCTGCGCACAAAGTGGTGTGACCACGTCTGAGTCCGGCGTGCTAGGCGTGACCACGCTGACCCCATGACAGAGCGGCGTGACCATACCCAAGCCCATAATGACCAGCTAGCACAAATTTAATAATTTGGTCCGCCGACCCTAGGGTGACATGCTAGCTAGAGCCAACTTTTCAAACCCATGTTAGACTTCGGGAGATCTCCTTTGGCTTATGAAAAGTCAGGGGGAATTAAACCTTTTTTGGCATGTCTTAAGTGCCATTGATTAGCCATTTTTGGCATAATTAAGGGCACATTTGGAATTTTGCATAAGAAGGCTAGTTTAAGCTTCCTCTCTTCCTCATTTCACCCATCTCCTCTCATTTCAGTTTTGGGGCTGAAGCTTAGAGAGCTTGGGAGAGCATAAATGATTAATTCATTTTCTCCCTCAAGGAGCTTAGGGTTTTCTTGGAGCTTAGAGCTTGGAGCAAGGAAAAAAGAGGAGGGAGACTCTTATCTTCCTCAAAGAGAAGCTTAAGGGAGTTGGTTATCTTCCAACTTCTCCTTCTTCTTCCATGTTCCTCCTCTTTTTCCATCACTTCATCTGAGCGTGTAAGAAGAGTTTTTTGAGGAAGAACTTGGGTACCAAGGAAGCAGTGTGTCTTCTCTCCTACATTAAGGGCTATTTGGGGCAGCTGTAGCTTATCTAGCTTATGCTGATATGCATCTTATCCTGAAAAGTTGTGTATCTGCATATGAACTTAATAAGCTGGCCAGTTGTTTGGATTGAGCATTTGAAAAATAGCTGATTCTACATAAATGTTCATTCTGCCTCTGTTTCTAAACCAGGTAAATGCATTAAAGATTGACCAAATATCCTAACTTTAGCCGATAGATACCTCACCTCTATGAACATTTTTTTTAATCATCTAATCAAACATTTTTACAAGAGTTATTTATAATAAAGATAATTATATCTTGATTCAACTTATTCTATCAGCATTCAAACAATCAAAGGGGTTGTTTAGTATGAGGATTTGAGCAGAATTTAACCTAAATCCTGCCAAAGAGCAAAAATAGCTATCAATCCTACATAATCTACATTCTCAGATTAAAAATTCAATTGGAATATGTATTTACGGGATTTAAAGTAGCTGGAGCACTCGAAGGGCTAGTTGGGGAGAAATACAAAGCTTACCTTCTCTCACGTCAATATCTTCTTCACCTCTCTGAGGTCGCTACTTCCTCACTCCTACTCGAATCGAAGGAGAAGCGGAGAGCAGAGGGCACGGGAAAAAATTTCACACGAACGACAAATGAAGATGCGGGATGTCGGGTCGATTATGCGTACCCATCTATTAAGGATCCCAAAATGTCATTTTGGGATAAGCTACCCGAATGTGCAAATGAACGGCGTGGTGGCATTTTGAAAAAGCTGCTCTCATAAATAAGTTACCCCAAACAGACCTTAAAAGAGAGCTTCATTCTGGCTTGGGAAAGGATAGCCTTGAACCCGAATCTCGTCTGACACTCATTCTAAAGGAGAGCTTTTTCTTTCTTTGGAGAAGGAGTGGAGTTGACCTTGTCGGAGCTTCGTTGGAACATCACTATCACTCCTACCACTAAAAGAGCTTCATTCAAATGCCATGTTGGTGAGATTAAGGAAAAGTGATGAGCAGATTGAAAGCCAAGAAAAGAGGATAGAGAAATTATTCGCTTCAACGCCCTTGGTCCAGAAGAGAACTGCAACTCCAATACTGGTAGTTAGTTTTATTTGCTTCAACGCCCTTGGTCCAGAAGAGAACTCCAACTCCAATACTGGTAGTTGGTTTTATTTTTGAGCTTGCAATTTTTTAAAATAAAGAACGAACAAATCTTAAATAGTTAATTATTTTAACATCCAAGTAATGTTAGAGGAACCTATGGCAAGATTTGTGGTTGGGTGATCTTAAATGCACTTCCCTTGGTAGTTAAAGCAGTTGGAAATAACATGGAAATTGGGTGGGGTTCATCCAATGGGTGTTTGAAAATTGGAGGGGTAGTTAAACACAAAATAATTGGTATCTTAAATGGGTACATGAGTGCCTTGAATATTGCTTAAATTTGAATGTTAATTTACCTCAACGAGACTAATTGTACATATATTACTTAAATGGGTCAAGTGAATTGACTAGGGATAGGTTGGGTCAACAATCGATCGATCAGTTGTAGTCTGCTCGATTGTACGAATCAACCATCTTCAATTCACTTGATTGATCGGCCACCACTGACCAGATTGTATCGATAGACCATGCTCTGTCGATCGGCAATCCACGTCGGCCCGATCGACCATCTTTGGTCCTCTTAATCGATTAGCCTACACTAGTCTGATCATATCAATCAACCATTCTTCGTCGACTGGCTGTCATCTGCCTGATTAAACATCTCTAGTCTACTCGATCGATTGGCCCTCGCATGTTTTCCTTGCATGACATCATACATGTTCATCGCTTGTATGTTTGAGCCTGCTTGAGTCACAATTCTTGTACACACTCATTCTAAATATCCACATGTCCTATTAAGGGGTGAATTGCAGTTTAAGCCTGCCAGGTATGTAATTCTTCATGCTAAAAATTACTTCACATTCTCCATCAGACAGTCGTAGGTCACCCTCCGGGTCACTACCTTCATGGCACAACNGGGAGCGGTCCCGAGTCCGTCAGCAGGTTGCAAGAAAAGGTCAGCATTGGGTAAGCCATCGCAGCAGGCTTTAAAACAGAAAGTTTTAGGGTCAGCTATATGGCAAAAAAAAAACTTTGAAATCTTTAGTGCAAGCACTGAAGAAATAAAGGTTAATCTGTAGACCGGGCGGGTCTAATATACAGGTAATTTTAACATCTTTATTTAAAAAGGTGTAAAATTAAATTAATGTTTCAAAGTGCGCGCAACACANAAGCTATATGGCAAAAAAAAAAACTTTGAAATCTTTAGTGCAAGCACTGAAGAAATAGAGGTTAATCTGTAGACCGGGCGGGTCTAATTTACAGGTAATTTTAACATCTTTATTTAAAAAGGTGTAAAATTAAATTAATGTTTCAAAGTGCGCGCAACACAACACGAGTTGGTTCAATCC
>JXCR01144389.1:91239-103590 GCA_002079205.1 Phalaenopsis hybrid cultivar
AGCTTGTATTTGGTTCAATTTAATCATATAAAAAGTGAATTTGAGTTCAGGATGGGAATTGGGGTCAATTAAGATCAAATTGATAGACATTTGAGTTGGATTTGGGGAAATTTGAGTCTTTAAAGGGAAATTTGGGGATTTTGATTTAAGATGGTCAAATTGGCCAAATTGGGTCATGGGGTAGTTGAGAGAAATGAAATTAAGAATATTTGAGATTTATTGGGATTTTCTTGGAATTTTTGGAATTTTGGGATTTTGGGCCAGAGAGGGGTATTTTGGTAATTAGGGGGTGTCTTAGGGGTAAAAGGCCAAGATGGGTATTTTGGTAGAGTTGAGNTTTTGAATGGTAAGGACATTTCAAAGATATCGGACTAAGAAGTGTGAATGGGGAGTGGTTCAAATTTGGAACATTTTGTTTTGGAGTCCAAAGGAGGAAACACTAGAGGATGTCACCGATCNGAACGAACAAATCTTAAATAATTAATTATTTTAACATCCAAGTAATGTTAGAGGAACCTATGGCAAGATTGGTGGTTGGGTGATCTTAAATGCACTTCCCTTGGTAGTTAAAGCAGTTGGAAATAACATGGAAATTGGTTGGGGTTCATCCAATGGGCGTTCGACAATTGGAGGGGTAGTTAAACACAAAATAATTGGTATCTTAAATGGGTACTTGAGTGCCTTGAATATTGCTTAAATTTGAATGTTAATTTACCTCAACGAGACAAATTGTACATATATTACTTAAATGGGTCAAGTGAATTGATTAGGGATAGGTTGGGTCAACAATCGATCGATCAGTTGTAGTCTGCTCGATTGTAATAATCAACCATCTTCAATTCACTTGATTGATCGGCCACCACTGACCAGATTGTATCGATAGACCATGCTCTGTCGATCGGCAATCCACGTCGGCCCGAGCGACCATCTTTGGTCCTCTTAATCGATTAGCTTACACTAGTCTGATCGTATCAATCAACCATTCTTCGTCGACTGGCTGTCATCTGCCTGATTAAACATCTCTGGTCTACTCGATCGATTGGCCCTCGCATGTTTTCCTTGCATGATATCATACATGTTCATCGCTTGTATGTTTGAGCCTGCTTGAGTCACAATTCTTGTACACACTCATTCTAAATATCCACATGTCCTATTAAGGGGTGAATTGCAGTTTAAGCCTGCCAGGTATGTAATTCTTCATGCTAAAAATTACTTCACATTCTCCATCAGACAGTCGTAGGTCACCCTCCGGGTCACTACCTTCATGGCACAACCACCCTTCAAGTCACTACCTTAATGACACACCCACTTATTGGGTCACTGTTCCACGATGTAGTCCCCCATGAGTCACTGCTTCCATGCACACTTACCCCCAAGTCACTGTCTCATCGGTACACTCACTCTTGTGTCTATCTCAATGGCACACTCACCCCNCCAGGTATGTAATTCTTCATGCTGAAAATTACTTCACATTCTCCATCAGACAGTTGTAGGTCACCCTCCGGGTCACTACCTTCATGGCTCAACACCCCTTCAAGTCACTACCTTAATGACACACCCACTTACTGGGTCACTGTTCCACGATATAGTCCCCCATGAGCCACTGCTTCCATACACACTTACCCCCAAGTCACTGTCTCATCGGTACACTCACTCTTGTGTCTATCTCAATGGCACACTCACCCCCGAGTCACTACCTTCTCTGCACACTCACCCTCCGAGTTACTAGCTCCTCGACACACTCACTCCCAAGTCACTGCCTCCATGACACACTCCTCTTTACTTGTGTTGTATGTCTTGCATGCATCACACTCCACGTTTGAGGCGTGCTTGTCATTGGTATATGCCTCCATATACTAGTGGTGAATGTTTGTCATATTTTGAACGTTCCTACTTTGTTGGGACGATTGCATCACGCTGGATTATTTTGTGTTTGCATGTGCATTTCCGATTGTCTTGACGATGGACCTATCTCGTTTAATGAGTGACCCTCTGCTAGTCATTATGGGGTAGTGAGTATTGCNTGGCGTGCTTGTCATTGGTATATGCCTCCATGTACTAGTGGTGAATGTTTGTCATATTTTGAACGTTCCTACTTTGTTGGGATGATTGCATCACGCTGGATTATTTTGTGTTTGAATGTGCATTTCCGGTTGTCTTGACGATGGACCTATCTCGTTTAATGAGTGACCCTCTGCTAGTCATTATGGGGTAGTGAGTATTGCCTATGAGAATACCTCAACGGGGCAACACTAGCTACCACGCAGTGATTAGCACACATATGTTGTGCTAAGGTTCCAACTAGTCAAATAAGTGCCACATAGGGTTTTCCTTTCTTAGCACCTACTTTCAAAAGTATAAGAAAATCTATATTTTTACTATTTTATGTATCATATNGCCTCAACAGAGCAACACTAGCTACCACGCAGTGATTAGCACACATATGTTGTGCTAAGGTCAAATAAGTGCCACATAGGTTTTTCCTTTCTTAGAACCTACTTTCAAAAGTATAAGAAAATCTATATTTTTACTATTTTATGTATCATATTTTTAAAATCTACTTTGGAAATATATGCATCCCTATCTTAAACCATATGTAAGGTTAAATTTTCAATAGCTTTTTTGAAACCTACACTAGTAGTAGCTCTTAGGATCTTTAGATCCTTGGGTCGGTGTCGGTGCAACAACCCTTTAAAAACATACACCAACCTAGTGACATAACCCTGCACTCACTTAAATATTTTTTAGGATACTACATTAGATGGTGTGTTATGTTAAAGAGTGGGATGCTAGGTAGCCTTTTTTGATGTCTTTGTTATAGTTCTCTACTAGTTTGGTTGTCATAGCCATGGATCACCTTTTGTGCTTTTTTCATGCTTGCATGTTTACTATTTTGATACGCATGTTAGTATATTAAGTCAGTCTTCTTACAAGGAACCATGATTAAAATGCACGCCTCACATGTAATAGGGAGGAGCAATATAATGATTATGACTAACTCTTTTCTACAGATGCTGCTTAACACCTCCTGCAAGCATAGCTCATATGTGTTGCATGTTTGTTGGCATTTCCACCAACGTTGTCTTCATCTAGGTGAAGTTCTTTTCTCTTTTTCTTATGTACTTTTTGGGTCCCTAAGAGAGTCTGTGTTAGAAATATGGTATGAGGTGTCAAGTGGGTAAAACCACGTGACAGGAACCAGGAGCTGTTGGTTCATGCCCTCTACCATACTTCTAAATGTGAATATCATTTAAGTATATAATTNGTCGAGATATTACGGTGCAGTAAGCACCATTTTTTACACCCTCTACTAGACATCACCTAAATATAATCAGGACTCCTTTAATCGAGAGTATTTTTTAGCACTTTCCAAGTTTAATTAACCAAGGGTATACGTTCTCTTGGAAGNCTATAGTTCTCTACTAGTTTGGTTGTCCTAGCCATGCATCACCTTTTGTGTTTTTTTCATGCTTGCATGTTTACTATTTTGATACGCATGTTAGTATATTAAGTCAGTCTTCTTACAAGGAACCATGATTAAAATGCACGCCTCACATGTAATAGGGAGGAGCAATATAATGATTATGACTAACTCTTTTCTACAGATGCTGCTTAACACCTCCTGCAAGCATAGCTCATATGTGTTGCATGTTTGTTGGCATTTCCACCAACGTTGTCTTCAACTAGGTGAAGTTTTTTCTCTTTTTCTTATGTACTTTTTGGTTCCCTAAGAGATTCTGTGTTAGAAATATGGTATGAGGTGTCAAGTGGGTAAAACCACGTGCAGGAACCAGGAGCTGTTGGTTCATGCCCTCTACCATACTTCTAAATGTGAATATCATTTAAGTATATAATTAGGACCATGCGTGTACTTATGCGGTGCCTGACAAGTTTTTCTTTTTTTAGGGATATGTTGCCAACCCAGCAGCAGCGGCCTATTTTTATTTTATATTTGACTTATTTTACTGTTTTTCTTACAGGCTTGTATGCTTTGATTTGCTTTGCCTTTTTTGGATTATGCTTTTGTCTGGGAATCTAGCGGATCACTTAAACTTCTTAGGACTTAAAATTTATAATTTTTTTTCTATTAAATCCTAATAAAAGTTTTAAATAAATTAAAATATAGGATTGAAAGATTTAGAACATTTTAAAACCTGCTTTTACTTTCTGCATGACCTTCGTGCATGTTTTAAAATGGGTTGCATAGCATGACCTTCACCCGTCATATTAATAGGGCCCCCACATTAGGACTTGAATAGTTAACTACATCATATGCATGTCTTAAGGAGAAATCTTCATGCTTCTCCAACTCGACTAGCCAACATAAATTTCTACTTTTATGGTTATCTAATGTGCTTAGGGTGTTAGAGGCTTCCTCGACACAAACGAGGTGTNTTAACTCGACTGGCCAGCATAAATTTCTACTTTTATGGTTATCTAATGTGCTTAGGGTGTTAGAGGCTTCCTCGACACAAACGAGGTGTAAGTCCTACTATTGAGAGTGCTTTCAGCTTTGTAGCTGAACCTCCCTTTTTCTTCTTTTTCATCAGGATCCTCATCACTTCAACAGGTATAAGTCCCACCTATAGGAGCTAAAGTTGATAGTCATAAGATAGAGTTTCGCTCCTTTGACCTTAGAGCTACCAAGGTCCCCATAAACGATGTGATTCATGGATTGCTGATTGTGAATATCTGAACGTGTTAGATTGACTACTTTCACGACTGGATAGACTTAGAATTCTATTAGCTTGGGATGACAGGTCCATGGTACCCTGACTCGGCTACATCTACTTGTTTAGGGATTATTCTTCCCTTTTTTTGACGACCCTCNGGAGTGCTTTCAGCTTTGTAGCTGAACCTCCCTTTTTCTTCTTTTTCATCAGGATCCTCACCACTTCAACAGGTATAAGTCCCACCTATAGGAGCTAAAGTTGATAGTCATAAGATAGAGTTTCGCTCCTTTGACCTTAGAGCTACCAAGGTCCCCATAAACGATGTGATTCATGGATTGCTGATTGTGAAAATCTGAACGTGTTAGATTGACTACTTTCACGACTGGATGGACTTAGAATTCTATTAGCTTGGGATGACAGGTCCATGGTACCCTGACACGGCTACATCTACTTGTTTAGGGATTATTCTTCCCTTTTTTTGACGACCCTCTTTAAGCCCTGCCAAAATTTNAGATCACTTAAACTTCTTAGGACTTAAAATTTATAATTTTTTTTCTATAAAATCCTAATAAAAGTTTTAAATAAATTAAAATATAGGATTGAAAGATTTAGAACATTTTAAAACCTGCTTTTACTTTCTGCATGACCTTCGTGCATGTTTTAAAATGGGTTGCATAGCATGACCTTCACCCGTCATATTAATAGGGCCCCCACATTAGGACTTGAATAGTTAACTACATCATATGCATGTCTTAAGGAGAAATCTTCATGCTTCTCCAACTCGACTAGCCAACATAAATTTCTACTTTTATGGTTATCTAATGTGCTTAGGGTGTTAGAGGCTTCCTCGACACAAACGAGGTGTAAGTCCTACTATTGAGAGTGCTTTCAGCTTTGTAGCTGAACCTCCCTTTTTCTTCTTTTTCATCAGGATCCTCATCACTTCAACAGGTATAAGTCCCACCTATAGGAGCTAAAGTTGATAGTCATAAGATAGAGTTTCGCTCCTTTGACCTTAGAGCTACCAAGGTCCCCATAAACGATGTGATTCATGGATTGCTGATTGTGAATATCTGAACGTGTTAGATTGACTACTTTCACGACTGGATAGACTTAGAATTCTATTAGCTTGGGATGACAGGTCCATGGTACCCTGACTCGGCTACATCTACTTGTTTAGGGATTATTCTTCCCTTTTTTTGACGACCCTCTTTAAGCCCTGCCAAAATTTTGATGTTTTTTTTATGTCGTATCATAGTCCCTACTTGTGGATAGGCCAAGGCCCATTTGAGATACGGTGATTCACCCTTTGCTCTTATGACTCAGTCAGGCCTTGGAAGCATAATATGAACCCTACAGAAAGACCTTGTTATTTTATAGGCCTCAATTGCCAATGAGCCACTACCCCATTGGGATGTGAGAGACTCACTCTCTACCTTGTAGCTTAGCGAGAGCTTTGAAAGTATCGAGATATTACAGTGCAGTAAGCATCATTTTTTACACCCTCTACTAGACATCACCTAAATATAATCAGAACTCCTTTAATCGAGAGTATTTTTTAGCACTTTCCAAGTTTAATTAACCAAGGGTATACGTTCTCTTGGAAGTTGGTATTGACCTCAAAACAAGCATATGCATTTTATTTTCTCATTTCGGACATACACTTTTTGGTTGTCACGCAAAGTTTACTTTATGGAAGTTCTTCACACTATTTCTCTCACTTATCTTCATTATCCTATGTTCTTATCTTCTGATTCCTATGTTCTCCAGATCATCCATATGATGTGGAAGAGAGATTTACTGTGAAAAATGGAATTATACGACAATAGCCAAATTGGCGACTCCTTCAAAAATAGAAGAGAGAAAAATAACAAAAACATTAGTTATTTCCACTGGCGAAACCATTTCCGTTGGCTGACCATCTGCTGCTGAGCTGCCTCTTGCTTTTGGTTGACCACCTTCATTGCCTTAATATCTTAATAAGAGGAAGAAACCTCTTGATCCCTGTTGAGAAACCTACTATTGAGAGATTGTGAGACGAACTCAAAGAAATTAAAAGCTGCTTCGCCATCTTTAACATTTGTAGCCTTGTTGCCGACCTCATACTTCTACTCACATCGAACACTATAACCAGATCTATAAGAGATTGTCAAGATGAATCAAGCACAGAAGTCGGTACCTTGGACCAAACCACTGTGCAAAAATTGGAGATTTTACACTTAATAAAATCACATAGTTCTAATAATCATGATATATGGAGACCAAGCGGCTTTCAGTCGACCACATGCATCCGACCGACAACCTAACTCTGGCACAACTACTTCCAGCCAACTACCACTTCTGACAAGCAATCTACCTTCAACCGACCACCAACCTCTAGTCGGGCATCTCCAAACATAGATTCACCGGCCGACAACAGTGTCACTACACTGCCAACCAATCTGTCGTTGACCTACAGCCCGATCGTCTTGCCACCCGACCATTTGTCGGCCCATTTACTTCTGTTGCGATGACCCAATCACACAAACTCCACAAGCAAAAGGAAAAGGGTTTGGAGCTCAAAATTTCAAAGCTAGGGGCTGGACAGACACAATCGCAAGAACTGACCTTAATCCCATCTTCATCCTCTTATGTTATATCTCTTTCTGCGTTGGTTTTCTTGCAAAGCTCTGTCTTTGCCTGTGAAGAGAATGAAAAACCCAACCTAGCAAATTTTGCCTTCAGTAATCAGAGTCTGGATATTGACTCCAGAGTGAGTGGTTTAGTTGGGAGGCTTACATTGCAGAAAAAGATTAGACTTTTGGGTAATAAGGTCGGTGTTGTGCAGAGGTTGGGATCCCAAGCTATGAATGGTGGTAGAAGGCGCTTCATGGTGTTTATTATGTTTGTTCGGGGATCCCTTTCTCGAGCTTGGTATCTTGAGTCATGAGTTTTTCTCAAGTGATTTTGAATACCACGTCCTTGTTTACAGCCATTGGAAAGTGTTAGGTATGGCTCGTATACCATAAATGGGATAGATGCTGTAGTGAAGCGGAAGAATTTGTCTAATCGGGGGAGTTACATTATGTGGGTTTGGGGTGCGGGGGCAACTCCCCGCAGTTTGGTACAGGGGTAATTTAAGTAATTGTGTATTGTACTATAGGGTTATATATATGTCATGTCTGTAACCCTAGGTGAGCTGAATCTTGTATTTTGTATTCTTTTCTGAATATTGAAAGGAAGTTGTCGCTCTGCTCCCGAGGACGTAGGCATCTTTGTCGAACCTAGTTAAATCTATGTCTTCTTCTGGATTTGTGTCGATTCCTGATTTCTTTGCCCTAATTTCTGAACAAGTAATATCAAAGCGAGGTTCTAGGGACAGGAAGAAAAATTTAGGCGGCGCGGGAATAAAAAAGATTTTGGCCGAGGATTTCAACGACAAGGGCTTTCGATTTGGAGCAGTTTGAAAGAAGATGAAGGTGCGGTCTTCATTCTTCCGTGATCGGCAAAACCACGAAGGGGGCTTCGGGCTTCGGACGGTTGAGCAGATGAATTCGGCACAGTTTTCGCAAAGTAGTTCGGGGACCAGACGCAAAGGGTTTTCGCGCACTAATCTGATAAAGATCGTGACTCGCGCAGAAGGAATTCGACAGGCGAGAGGTTTTGCGAAGCTGCTCGACTAAGGAGTTCATGCGAAGGGCTTTGGGTTCGGAATTTTTCTGCGACGCAGAGGGGAAGGAGCAGTTCACGACCTATTGGAGATTGCGAAGAAGGTTCACAGAAGGCGCATAAAGGATTGCAGGCGATTTCGGGTAGAGGGAATTTATTTGTGGAGCTTCGGTGCGCGAAAGGAAGATTCACGTGCAGGTCTGATTTGTTTCCTTGCTGGGAGAAAGCGGCGGAGAAGCGGAATTTGAAGGGCAAATGCGGAAAAGAAAATTTAGCGCGGAGATATTCCAGAGATTTTTCAGGACTCAAGAAAGGCAAATAAATGGAATCTTCTTCTGCACTAGGGAAAGGAAAGATTTCTTTCTGTAAGGAAAGCGGAGGTGAAGTTTTTTCTAGAAGGAAAGCGANAGAGATATTCCAGAGATTTTTCAGAACTCAGGAAAGGCAAATAAAGGGAATCTGCTCCTGCACTAGGGAAAGGAAAGATTTCTTTCTGTAAGGAAAGCGGAGGTGAAGTTTTTTCTAGAAGGAAAGCGAAAACAGAGCTTTTCTGGAAAGAAAACGGAGCTTTTTTGGAGGGAAAAATTAGCTTTTCTGGAAAGCTAAGGCGGAGCTTTTCTTGGAAGTTTAAAGAAAATGATTTATGAGAAAGTTTAATTAAGGGATATTTAATTAAGGGAAAGTTTTTTTTTTTCTGGGAAACTTAATTAAGAGAATCTTAATTAAAAGATTATTTAATAGGATTTGTGGCCCAACCCACATTGGTGCATAAAAAACTCCATGATGTATTTTCTCCTAAGGGGCTAAATTTTCGCCAATGTGGAGATTTGTTTGGCATATGTATTTCTCTTAAAGGGCTATTTGTTAGACATATGTATTTCTCCTAAGGAGCTGAATATTCGTCAAGGTGGAGAATTGTTAGACATATGTATTTCTTCTAAGAGGTTGGATATTCGCCAAGGTGGAGATTTGTTAGGTAGGGCTCATATACCATAAATGGGACAAATGCTGGAGCGGAGCGGAACCCACGAGCGGAGTGGAGTCGAAGGATCTGTCCAATCGGGGGAGTTTCATTATGTGGGTTGATGGTGCGGGGGCAACACCACGCGGTTTGGTACATGGATAATTTAAGTAATTACATATTGTACTATATGGTTATATATATGTCATGTCTGTAACCCTAGGTGAGCTGAATCTTGTATTTTATATTCTTTTCTGAATATTGAAAGGAAGTCGCCGTTTTGCTCCCGATGACATAAGCATCTTTGTCGAACCTCGTTAAATTTGCGCGTTCTTCTGAATTTGTGTCGATTCCTGTTTNTGTGAGCTGAATCTTGTATTTTATATTCTTTTCTGAATATTGAAAGGAAGTCGCCGCTTTGCTCTCGATGACATAAGCATCTTTGTCGAACCTCGTTAAATTTGCGCGTTCTTCTGAATTTGTGTCGATTCCTGTTTTTCTTTGCCCTAATTTCTCAACATAAATGAATGATTAGGGATCCAGCTAGTCGACACTCTCCTCCACTCTGTCGCACGGAACTAGACACGGCGGACACTAGTCCCGCTTCATCATCCGGCCAACCTCACTGTCCGGCCGCCTGACTATCTTGGACCGTCAGATTATCTCGAGATCCAGCCAAATCATTTTTTGAGCGCAGTACTATATAGGAAAATTCTGCACCAATTTTTGGATTCATTATCTGAAGCTTGTCCCTGTAGGCTTGAGGTTTAAAAGCAAGAGCATGACATTTTACTTAATGTTGCTGTTATGATTTGTGTGCGTGTTCCGAATATTGCGGCCAAAATGTCTTTTGGAGTTAGGTGATATCCTTCTTTCATAATCTGGTAGCTAATCTCTGTTTAGTGATGCTTCCTGTGACTGATGATCGAGTCCTAAAACTACTTCAGCACTAAGCTGGTATTATAGTTAAAAANTTGGTAGCTAATCTCTGTTTAGTGATGCTTCCTGTGACTGATGATCGAGCCCTAAAACTACTTCAGCACTAAGCTGGTATTATAGTTAAAAATAAAAATTAGATTAAATACAAACTTATATATATATTGAAGATGAATGGCATCTAAATGCAGTAAAATTCTTCTAATTTTGGTTGTTATAAATGTTCCAACCTAGTTTAGTATTTCACATATTTTATCAAATATTTCAATATGCATAAAACTGTACATAGAAAATTAATAAAAATAACATGCCCAAAAATTTTAATTTGGAATTATATTTATGTAAGTTAAATCGCATTAAAAATAATTTTCACATTTATTATGATNATTTTAATTTGGAATGATATTTATGTAAGTTAAATCGCATTAAGAATAATTTTCACATTAATTATGATACATGAAAAATCTTAGTTGAATCTTTGAACAATTAACCTCAATTTCTTCTAATTCAGCGCTAGGCCCAATTTTCAAAAACTCGATTAATACAATGTAACTAAAAAATTGGGTTGTTCGTGCTTTTAAAGATTAATTTCAATTGACCAATATATTAATGGTACATGTATACCCGAAATATCGCCGAGCCAGGCCGAGTCGGAGGGATCGTCATTGTAGGAGACACGCTAGCAACCACGTAACTTTCGGGCTAGCCACCATGATCAACCATCTTCATTCAACCGGCCAGCCATCTGTGTCAACCACCATCAGCAGGCAATCTATCATGGGCCAGCCAAAAGGAGTCTAACTGGCCAATAGGGCCGACCAAACACCAACTGGTCGGACAGCATGACTGGCCAACCCGTACTGGTTGGCTGGGCTGGCCAACACTTATCAATTGGCCATCCTTGCCGGCCAACACCACCTAGGTTGGCCACTACTTGTCGGTCGACCACTCGATGCCTACGAGCCTAACGATGAGAAAGCTCCATGACAATGGATCCAGGCAAGAAAAAGGTCGGAGTACCCCTTACGACCCACTATAGAGCAAGGGCATAAATGAATCCCCTCTTCCCCCACATTTCTCTCTACAAATAGAAGGATCTTAACATTTATTACGGGTCTTGGAATGTAGGTTGTTGCCCCCTAGGCTCTCTCTCTAACCCTCTATGTTGGGAGCACGTTCCCCTTCTTCACTCACTTATAACCTTACTTTGTGTGGAATAATAGGGGCCAAAGAGCACGAGAACACCCATATTTGCCCCGTCGGCGGGGCAAATCTCTCTCTTTCTCTCCCTCACTTTCTCCTTCCACTGGGTTTCATGGTTTATTCTTCAAGCACGATCCAAATGATAGATTTGGATTTAATATGATATGGTGAGCATGGATCATCTCATCAACAAGAAGATGGGTATTTCGAGTCAAAGAAAGCCAAACAGAGAAACAAAAAGAAGAAGAGAAGAGGATAAGAAGATGAAGGCAAAAAATAAGTGGCGAAATAAAAAGTAAAGTGAAAAGAGGACGCCCACAAAAGTGACAAGACAAAAATAAAAGAAAAATAAAAAAAGAGAACCAAAAAAAAAACAAAAGACAAGAAGGAGAATGAAGAATCTCTCTCACACTCCAAGAAAAGGAAGATATTTACTTTTCTTTTTAANCAATAAGATTAAATTTAATAAAAAATTTTCTCAGTTATTATCCAAAATGCTATACAAATATACTCAAACATACAAATAACAATGAAGTGCGTAGGTTATTTACTGAGAGCTTCAACATAGAGGACGGCTCTCTTGTAAGAAAGAATATAGTAGAAGAATTTTCAAAATGATTTAATTTATGCATACGTTGAAGTAACTTTTCAATTCACTAGTATGTTGTGTAGTTGTGAAATAAAAGTAAAACTAATTATGCTTTGGAGCGTCTTCTAGGTTCATAATACAAGTAATAAAATCACAGATCATAGCTTATTAGATCTTGCTTGAGGGCTTAATCATAGTGTCAAAACATGAAAAATATGTGATGTAAAAGGTTACCGATTTGACATGACTTTTTGGTGTGAAGGAAAATAGAATTATAATTATGGTGTTTGTGTTAGATGAAACACACACACAGAGATAATGATATCAACTATTACGGTATA
>JXCR01144389.1:108973-135463 GCA_002079205.1 Phalaenopsis hybrid cultivar
TGGCTTATGTTAGAAGCATAACCTCTTGAAAACTTGAAAGAATGCAACAACTTAAAGATGGTTTTTATTGATCCAATGTGAGACAATATATAGCTTAAGGCTTTATTATTTTACCTACATTTTTCTCTTATAGCTCTAACTCCCTTCTCTTGCAATACTTCTTCGGGCTCAATCTTTCTTTGACGTTGTCTTTTGTCTTTCTTTTGATATCTAGAACAGTATTAAACATATTATAAAAAAAAGTTCTTCTCAATATGCATAACATCAAGATTATCCTTAATCAGATTGCTTCTTCAATATGAGATATACTAAAAAACATTTTTTTTGGCTAGTTATGTGTAACGCCAAAATCTGGAAGAAGACTCGAGGCTAATTATAGTCTCTCAATGATCTTTGGTGCTTTTAAGATCTTTTATAATAAAACACTTTTGGTTATTCTTGGGGACATGCTTGATCTCTTAACTCTATTTTTGTAGAATGCATCTTTATTTCTCTAGAATGGGTGATCATGTGCTAAGAACAATTAATGAAATCAAACCAAGAATTTTTTTTTTCCATGCTTCAAAGTGAATGCTTTGAACAAATCTATACAGTAGGGACATGTCAATTTCCCGGTTGTGCTCCAACCATATAGCACCCCATAAGCTAAGAAATAACTGATCGTCCACATAAGAGTAGCTCTAAGGTGAAAGTTCTATTTCATAACAATATCATAAGACAACACCCCTGTTTCCCACAATAATTATTGCTCATCGATAAGAGGCTGTAAATATACATAAATTTTACCCTTTGGGAGATGTAGATCTGGTATGATCAATGCAAAAAAAAAAAACAACACAATCATACACATATTAGGGGCTAATTATATGACATGATAATAACTAGCCAACATGAATAGGGTGTTGCAGCGTGGTTATAAGTTGTGAACCTATCTACACATAATTCAAGCCTAACATTGTGTAGTTTAGCTGTAAAGTCAAGATAAAAATGATTAAATTGTTTCCAAGCTTCACCAACTGAAAAATAAGTCATTATTTTAGCACTGATAGATCTGGTACCGTGTCATGTCATGTGAGGAGCTATGCACATAAAAGCGAACAATCTCTGAAGCCGTGAAATGAGGGAAAAGTAAAAGAGATGTTGGTAAGGAATATTATTTTAATTTTTATTCTTTATCCCTCTTGGTTATCAACACTATAAAATATATATTTTATCTCCAACACATCTTTCTTGTAATATAACATGCAATCGTTAACACAACAATCTATCTTTTTAGATAGTAACTCTAACTTTAACACTAACTTTTTATTTTGTACAAATCTTCTGGAATTAAATTATCTGCAGGGTTCATTTCCTTTAATAAAGTTACTACTTGATCAACGCATTCTCTATGTAATTTGAAATCGCATCTCATACTTATTATTCTTAGGGCGACCTATAATTTCGTATATGAAGTGCATCATTCCCACAAAGTTTGTTGTGCAACATTTGATATACATAGAATTGTTGCACCTCACTGTTTGGTTCTTGATCTTCATCAAATACTCTCCCAACAAAACGAGTCATTTTGGCATCGATAATCATTTCTTCATAGACCCCATAATTATGAATTGTTAGAGGTTCATAACTTGATAAAGCTCCAGCATGACCATATTAAACATCTAGCTCAAAATCACTATGTGAAATCCAATACCAATAAACATGTTTAAATCCCCATACATTATATATCCAACTTCACTTCGTTAAGTGTCGGGTACTATTGATTCTTGCGCTTCGCACAGAAGCATCAAAATCTGCCTTCTGAAAGATAAACGGATAGTTGTGTTTCCACCTGCATTAATTCCTCAACACCAACCAAGAACATGTCAGTTAGTTCTTTTCTTTCTATATATAATCTATTATACATCAATGATATCATATTTTGAATATCCATCTGCAGCATAGATATAGTTCTATAGATCAGTATAATTAGATATTGCTCGTACAGATAATATGAATCCCATGTATTACATACATACAAATTTATTGGGATTTACATGAATATTTTTTCTTCATTAAATCCAATTGAGTGTCATATTTTTCATTCAATTCTTACAGATTGAGATCATTTTTTATACAACATGTCTTGGTCTTTTTAGGTCTTCCTCTTTCTTTCTTAATAAAAGTTATATCAATAACAATTGTTATCCTAATTAAGTTATTAAATGATTGATGTTTAATGTGACAAAACAAGATAGTCTTTATTTAATTTAGAAATATCATTTTATAATTTCTTTATTGTTGCTTTTGAATTTGTTGTCTCTAAGTGAGAGTGGTATAAATTATATGTTGACTTGACAACTCAATTTTTACTTGAAAAAATCCTAGAGATGAAAAAAATTATATGACTTAGCCTAGTTGAAATAATCTATCATGTAATTGTAAATAAACAGGCCTGCACTCCTCTTGAATTATAGAGCATAGAATTAAAATGTTGGTAATCATTGATTTATGATAATGGATCAGCATTAATAGTCTTAATTAAGCCACAACCAACATAGATCTTGGCGAAAATAGAAATAATGGGTTGTAATGGTTATTGCTTATAAGTATGAAGGTAGTAGCCCACCAAGAATGTTATAGGTAGTGGTTTGTAGCTTAAGGTTGTCTAAAAGGCTGTAGCTGAATGTTTTGGCAGTATTTGGCCAACTAGGTTGTAGTTGGTTACTTCAGGAGTATCAGTTAGGCTTAGAGGCTGTAGTAGAGTGTTGTAGGAGCAGTGAGCCACATAAGTTGCATTTGGTCACATAGGTCATAGTGATGAGATGTAATAATGTCTGCAGACAATAGAGTTTGGAGTTAGGAGTTGCTTGAGCTATGAGTCACACAAGCCATAATAGTGAGCCACAATAATGTATGGTAGATGCCGGAGTTGGGAGCTACATGAGTTATGAACCACATAGGTCGTAGTGGTGAGCTACTATAACGTCTGTAGGTTATAGAGCTTGGAGTTAGGAGCTTCATGGGTTCTGGACTATGTAGATCCTTGTTAGCATGTAAATCGTAGCGGTGAGACAAAATAATGTTTGTCAACCACAAAGGTCAAGGTTGGGAGCTGCATGAATTGTGAATCGTGTAAGTCATAATTTGTCTCATAAGTCATAGAAATGAGTTGTAACAATATTTGTAAGCTATAGAGACTAAAGTTACGAGCTCCATGACTTGCGGGTCATGTAAGGCGTAGTTGGTCACATTGGTCAAAGTGGTAAGCTATAATAGAGTTGATTGACCTCAATGACCATAGTAGAGGGCGAGCATAAGTTGGGTATCAACGTAGGAGTGATGGGCTATAATTGCAACGATTGTTATAATAAATTTTGGGTGTATCGTTACACTGCAGTCTGTGTGTGTTATTATAGTGTTTAGGATGTTGTATTGCTCCGTTACTTTGTAATGTATATTATTACTTTGTAAAGTGCTTCATGGATGATGAGCAGGGGGTGGCCAATGGTGTTCATAGGCAATTAGTGGGCGGTCGACAACAATGGTCGACAACTAAGAAGATAAGAAATGTTCGTTGGGAATTCTAATCTAGAATGACTCGGATTCTTCTCCTTCTTTTTGCAATCCTGCTCTTAGTCTCGAGTCTCCTTGATGTCCCCTTTNATTACACTGCAGTCTGTGTGTGTTATTATAGTGTTTAGGATGTTGTGTTGCTCCGTTACTTTGTAATGTATATTATTACTTTGTAAAATGCTTCATTGATGATGAGCAGGGGGTGGCCAATGGTGTTCATTGGCAATTAGTGGGCGGTCGTCAACAATGGTCGACAACTAAGAAGATAAGAAATGTTCGTTGGGAATTCTAATTCAGAATGACTCGGATTCTTCTCCTTCTTTTTGCAATCCTGCTCTTAGTCTCGAGTCTCCTTGATGTCCCCTTTCATGAATGGAGTAGGGCTCTATTTATAGGTTATGGGAGTGGTATCTCTTGTAAAGAAGACAAGAATCCAGCCACTCCATAGGACAACCCAAACAGATTCTTTTCATCGGATGGTAGTTTGTGGACATTTGAGTGCCTTAATGATGTTAGAATTGAGTGATATTGGGCTTCTTGGATTCACCTCATCGAGACGCTCGATTCAACTTAAACTTGTCGAATTTGAAATCCATGTAAAATTTTAATTTCCTGCCCATTGTTTCTAAAATTGGTTTAACACCTTGATTCAGACTTGATTTGACTCAAATTGTGTCAATTTTGATGTCCATCAGTTTGNAAGACGCTCGATTCAACTTAAACTTGTCGAATTTGAAATCCATGTAAAATTTTAATTTCCTGTCCATTGTTTCCAAAATTGGTTTAACACCTTGATTCAGACTTGATTTGACTCAAATTGTGTCAATTTTGATGTNAAAAAAGAACTTTTAGAAGTTAAAATTCTTCTATGGGTTAATTAATTTTAATATTTTAATAATATTATATCATAATTTTAAATTGTTTAAACATTTAAATNTAAAAAGATGTTTTAGAAGTTAAAATTTTTCAATATTTTAATAATATTATATCATAATTTTAAATTGTTTAAACATTTAAATAGCAATAAAAAATTTATAAAATTTCTAAAAATAATTATCAAATAAAATATTTTTTAAAAAAACTCTTACCGCGGTTCCATGGCGTGCATTCCCTTACNGTAAAAAATTTATAAAATTTCTAAAAATAATTATCAAATAAAATATTTTTAAAAAAAACTCTTACCGCGGTTCCATGGCGTGCATTCCCTTACTGTCAGAATCGGAACCGTAATTTAGGTCATCGTCCTCACCCATACCAAACTCCCACAAACAAGAGCGGGAATCAGAATTAGGTAAAAAGCACAAATCTCCCACAGGTAAACCATTCCTTTCTCCATCACTCCTTCCTTCCCATTCTCTTCTTCTTCAATGTTTCCCTTCCCCANCTACCAAACTCCCACAAACAAGAGCGGGAATCAGAATTAGGTAAAAAGCACAAATCTCCAACAGGTAAACCATTCCTTTCTCCATCACTCCTTCCTTCCCATTCTCTTCTTCTTCAATGTTTCCCTTCCCCACCACCTCCAACCATAAAACCCTAAACCTATCCCCTCCCAGATCTCCAACCAAGCACCTCAACGAGCAATGGCCGACAAACAATACCAACCTGCAAAACCTAATCCCCAGCCTCCGTTTCCTTCCTCGAAGAACCAGCCCTTCAATCGCCCCATTTACCAATATCGTCCCCAACCGCAGTCATCGAAGAGCCCCTGCTTCCGTGGCTGCTGCATCTCCGCCATTCTCGCGCTCCTCTCCCTCATCGTACTCGCCGCCATCGCCGGCGGTATCTTCTACGCCATCTACCGTCCCCACAGACCAACCTTCTCGATTTCTTCCCTCCGCCTCTCTTCCCTCAACACCACCTCATCCAACCACTTCACCTCCCGGCTCGACCTCTCTGTCACGGCGCGAAACCCTAATCCCCGAATTGATTACAATTACGACCAGATCTCAATCTCCATCTCATCCAACGGCGTCGGAATCGGTGAGGGATCGTTTCCTGGCTTCGTGCATAGTGCGAAGAACACGACGGTGTTGAGCTCATTGGCGTCGACGAGATCGGATCTGAAAAAAGGCACAGTTCCGTTGGAGTTCTACATGGAAACGAAGGTAAGGATGAAGGTCGGTCGGCTTAAGACGAGTAAGTTTCGGATGAAGGTGTACTGCGACGGGATTGAGATTGCTGCTCCGAAGGGGAAGAAGGCCGGCACTGCTTCGAATCTCGATTCGAGCTGCAAGGTTAAGCTCCGGATGAAGGTCTGGAAATGGATGATCTAGATCTATTTTGATTGAATCTTTCATTCACATGAGTGGTAAAGAAAAATGATGATTCGTAGGGTGGATTGGTTTTGTTTTTCTCTTTTGATTTTTTTGTGATATATTTTGAATTATGTTTGTTTTCAGTTTGAGATGTTGGATGTATTTTTTTTTTTAATTAATGAATGAAGATCTGTATTTTAATGCTTTATTTGGTGAAAACTTGGGTGATACATAAAATCAAGAATGGTTTGCCGGTTAGTGATTCAATGATAATAATAAATATTTAAATTATTTTCATATAATTTAAATAAAAAAAATATTGATATATTAAAACTATTTTTATGAATTCAATGTATAATATTTAAATTTAAGGCAATACTTTTGAATATTTTAAATAATATTCTAAATAAAAAATTTAAGATATGATATTTTTTAAATTTAAATATCTTTTTTTTTATCATTCGATTAAAATCAAAAGACTTAAACTGAGTAATATTTGAGTCGGACTATTATTTAAAAATTGAATTGATTCATCGGTTTGTCGATTCAACATCGGTTCTGACCCGTTCAATCGNTATCATTCGATTAAAATCAAAAGACTTAAACTGAGTAATATTTGAGCCGGACTATTATTTAAAAATTGAATTGATTCATCGGTTTGTCGATTCAACATCGGTTCTGACCCGTTCAATCGCGATTCTATGTAGAAATTGTTTTGAGCTTGGACCGAACGGATTGAGGGTCTGTTCGGAGCAGTTGTTGATTATTTATAAGCTGCTGATAAGCAGATTATTTTGATAATCTACAGATTATCAGAATAAGCTGGTTTGTTGTTTATGACAGATTATACAAAATAGTTTATTGGTAATTATGGTTATATAAATAACATTCTTGCCCTTCTGTTAAAACTGTTTCGTGCAGCTTATTCAAAATAGCTTATTGGCACTACATAAGCAGNCTGTTAATTATTTATAAGCTGCTGATAAGCAGATTATTGTGATAATCTACAGATTATCAGAATAAGTTGGTTTGTTGTTTATGACAGATTATTCAAAATAGTTTATTGGTAATTATGGTTATATAAATGACATTCTTGCCCTTCTGTTAAAACTGTTTCGTGCAGCTTATTCAAAATAGCTTATTGGCACTACATAAGCAGNTGCACTTCATTGTTATTTGTATGTTTGAGTCAATTTGTATAGCATTTTGGATAATAACTGAGAAAATTTTTGATTAAATTTAATCTTATTCTAGATATGGTTGTACTTCATCACAATTCAGCAGAGCATACAATATAGTTGCTCGGAGCTCTCTATCATTGAGGTAGCATGTACCATTCCTACCTAATAATTCACCTGATGTCTAGAATACAGATAATTTTTCTTACAAAGACATATCACCAACAGTTTCATGTGTATGTTGCCCTTGATCAAAATAATAGGAATAGAAAGTAATGTCTCATGTGATAGGTATGTCTTGCATATATATATATATATATATATGTCCCACTTGACGTGCTTTATTCTTAACAGTCGTTTTTATTTTATTTAGAAATCCACATAGTTGAGTCATTGTAGAAAACATAAGATAATAGATTACTCCAAAATAAAATACTTGTCTCTCAAAGGAATAAATCAATCTATATTTCACTAGACCTCCCAATATAGCCTTAGAACATAAATGTATGGGCAAATGTTCCATTGATTCATAAAAAAGGGGGAGAAAATATCCATTCAAGCTTGCATAACAACAAAGGAATACTTGCATCGTCAAGACTCCTCAGAGAATCAATACTCAAAGACCCTGTACAAAACTCCCTAAAGAATGCACTAATTTCAACCAACGAATCAAATACTAGCTTTGGTAACACATTGAATGTAATAGGTAAAAAGCACTGCATAAAAATATGGCAATCATGTCTCTTCATGCCAAATATTTTGCCCGTCCCCAAGTCAACTTAGTGGCTTATGTTAGAAGCATAACCTCTTGAAAACTTGAAAGAATGCAACAACTTAAAGATGGTTTTTATTGATCCAATGTGAGATAATATATAGCTTAAGACTTTATTATTTTACCTACATTTATCTCTTATAGCTCTAACTCCCTTCTCTTGCAATACTTCTTCGGGCTCAATCTTTCTTTGACGTTGTCTTTTGTCTTTATTTTAATATCTAGAACAGTATTAAACATATAAAAAAAGTTCTTCTCAATATGCATAACATCAAGATTATCCTTAATCAGATTGCTTATTCAATATGAGATATACTAAAAAACTTTTTTTTTTTGCTAGTTATGTGTAACGCCAAAATCTGGAAGAAGACTCGAGGCTAATTCTAGTCTCTCAATGATCTTTGGTGCTTTTAAGATCTTTTATAATAAAACACTTTTGGTTGTCCTTGGGGACATGCTTGATCTCTTAACTCTATTTTTGTAGAATGCATCTTTATTCCTTTAGAATGGGTGATCATGTGCTAAGAACAATTAATGAAATCAAACCAAGAATTTTTTGTTCCATGCTTCAAAGTGAATGCTTTGAACAAATCTATACAGTAGGGAAATGTCAATTTTCCGGTTGTGCTCCAACCATATAGCACCCCATAAGCTAAGAAATAACTAATCGTCCACATAAGAGTAGCTCTAAGATGAAAGTTCCATTTCATAACAATATCATAAGACAGCACCCCTGTTTCCCACAATAATTATTGCTCATCGATAAGAGGCTGTAAATATACATAATTTTTTGGTTTGATCAATGCAAAAAAAAAACAACACAATCATACACATATTAGGGGCTAATTTTATGACATGATAATAACTAGCCAACATGAATAGGGTGTTGCAGCGTGGTTATAAGTTGTGAACCTATCTACACATAAGTCAAGCCTAACATTGTGTAGTTTAGCTGTAAAGTCAAGTTAAAAATGATTAAATTGTTTCCAAGCTTCACCGACTGAAAAATAAGTCATTATTTTAGCACTGATAGATCTGGTACCGTGTCACGTCATGTGAGGAGCTATGCACATAAAAGCGAACAATCTCTGAAGCCGTGAAATGAGGGAAAAGTAAAAGAGATGTTGGTAAGGAATATTATTTTAATTTTTATTCTTTATCCCTCTTGGTTATCAACACTATAAATATATATTTTATCTCCAACACATCTTTCTTGTAATATAACATGCAATCGTTAACACAGCAATCTATCTTTTTAGATAGTAACTCTAACTTTAACACTAACTTTTTATTCTGTACAAATCTTCTAGAATTAAATTATTTGCAGGGTTCATTTCCTTTAATAAAGTTACTACCTGATCAACGCATTCTCCATGTAATTTGAAATCGCATTTCATACTTATCATTCTCATGGCGACCTATAATTTCGTATATGAAGTGCATCATTCCCACAAAGTTTGTTGTGCAACATTTGATATTCATAGAATTGTTGCACCTCACAGTTTGGTTCTTGATCTTCATCAAATACTCTCCCAACAAAACGAGTCATTTTGGCATCAATAATCATTTCTTCATAGACCCCATAATTATGAATTGTTAGAGGTTCATAACTTGATAAAGCTCCAGCATGACCATATTAAACATCTAGCTCAAAATCACTATGTGAAATCCAATACCAATAAACATGTTTAAATCCCCATACATTATATATCCAACTTCACTTCGTTAAGTGTCGGGTACTATTGATTCTTGCGCTTCGCACAGGAGCATCAAAATCTGCCTTCTGAAAGATAAACAGATAGTTGTGTTTCCACCTGCATTAATTCCTCAACACCAACCAAGAACATGTCAGTTAGTCCTTTTCTTTCTATATATAATCTATTATACATCAATGATATCATATTTTGAATATCCATCTGCAGCATAGATATAGTTCTATAGATCAGTATAATTAGATATTGCTCGTACAGATAATATGAATCCCATGTATTACATACATACAAATTTATTGGGATTTACATGAATATTTTTCTTCATTAAATCCAATTGAGTGTCATATTTTTCATTCAATTCTTACAGATTGAGATCATTTTTTATACAACATGTCTTGGTCTTTTTAGGTCTTCCTCTTTCTTTCTTAATAAAAGTTATATCAATAACAATTGTTATCCTAATTAAGTTATTAAATGATTGATGTTTAATGTGACAAAACAAGATAGTCTTTATTTAATTTAGAAATATCATTTTATAATTTCTTTATTGTTGCTTTTGAATTTGTTGTCTCTAAGTGAGAGTGGTATAAATTATATGTTGACTTGACAACTCAATTTTTACTTGAAAAAATCCTAGAGATGAAAAAAATTATATGACTTAGCCTAGTTGAAATAATCTATCATGTAATTGTAAATAAACAGGCCTGCACTCCTCTTGAATTATAGAACATAGAATATGTTGGTAATCATTGATTTATGATAATGGATCAACATTAATAGTCTTAATTGAGCCACAACCAACATAGATCTTAGCGAAAATAGAAATAATGGGTTGTAATGGTTATTGCTTATAAGTATGAAGGTAGTAGCCCACCAAGAATGTTATAGGTAGTGGTTTGTAGCTTAAGGTTGTCTAAAAGGCTGTAGCTGAATGTTTTGGCAGTATTTGGCCAACTAGGTTGTAGTTGGTTACTTCAGGAGTATCAGTTAGGCTTAAAGGCTGTAGTAGAGTGTGGTAGGAGCAGTGAGCCACATAAGTTGTATTTGGTCACATAGGTCATAGTGATGAGATGTAATAATGTCTGCAGACAATAGAGTTTGGAGTTAGGAGTTGCTTGAGCTATGAGTCACACAAGCCATAATAGTGAGCCACAATAATGTATGGTAGATGCCGGAGTTGGGAGCTACATGAGTTATGAACCACATAGGTCGTAGTGGTGAGCTACTATAACGTCTGTAGGTTATAGAGCTTGGAGTTAGGAGCTTCATGGGTTATGGACTATGTAGATCATTGTTAACATGTAAATCGTAGCGGTGAGACAAAATAATGTTTGTCAACCACAAAGGTCAAGGTTGGGAGCTGCATGAGTTGTGAATCGCGTAAGTCATAATTTGTCACATAAGTCATAGACATGAGTTGTAACAATATCTGTAAGCTATAGAGACTAAAGTTACGAGCTCCATGACTTGCAGGTCATGTAAGGCGTAGTTGTTCACATTGGTCAAAGTGGTAAGCTATAATAGAGTTGATTGACCTCAATGACCATAGTAGAGGGCGAGCATAAAGTGGGTATCAACGTAGGAGTGATGGGCTATAATTGCAACGATTGTTATAATAAATTTTGGGTGTATCATTACACTGCAGTCTGTGTGTGTTATTATAGTGTTTAGGATGTTGTGTTGCTCCGTTACTTTGTAATGTATATTATTACTTTGTAAAATGCTTCATTGATGATGAGCAGGGGGTGGCCAATGGTGTTCATTGGCAATTAGTGGGCGGTCGTCAACAATGGTCGACAACTAAGAAGATAAGAAATGTTCGTTGGGAATTCTAATTCAGAATGACTCGGATTCTTCTCCTTCTTTTTGCAATCCTGCTCTTAGTCTCGAGTCTCCTTGATGTCCCCTTTCATGAATGGAGTAGGGCTCTATTTATAGGTTATGGGAGTGGTATCTCTTGTAAAGAAGACAAGAATCCAGCCACTCCATAGGACAACCCAAACGGATTCTTTTCATCGGATGGTAGTTTATGGACATTTGAGTGCCTTAATGATGTTAGAATTGAGTGATATTGGGCTTCTTGGATTCACCTCATCGAGACGCTCGATTCAACTTAAACTTGTCGAATTTGAAATCCATGTAAAATTTTAATTTCCTGTCCATTGTTTCTAAAATTGGTTTAACACCTTGATTCAGACTTGATTTGACTCAAATTGTGTCAATTTTGATGTCCATCAGTTTGTCTCGCGAAGCCAGTCAATTTGATTGTTAGTTTGTTGAAATCAGAGTTCATGATATTTTTTAGTTTGAGTTTGAATTTTTATTGCTAAAAAAAATGTTTTGATATTCAAGCTAATCACCTTGAGATTTGTGCCAAATGACAAAATTTATTGATGACGTATCTGATTTTTTTTAATTTTTCAAAATATGTTTTAATTTACTTCACCCAAATGTAATAAAGTTTTAGTTTATTTAATAAAATGATGATCTATCTTCTATCTTAGTTTGCTTGTGATAATATAAGCTATGATTTTAAATTATACTTTTTTGTTAGTTTATATACTTTATTTTGTGTGTGTGATATTGAATTGACATTAACTATTATTTAATGTGAATCTTCATTAAACATGAGCTTTTACTAAATGTAGATTCCAATCAATAGTGAGTGAATCAAAGATACCACATTCTTTGAGCTTCCCATGTTGCACTGTGCAAAAATTTCATGGATATGATTTGATGTATAATCCCTTAGAAATAACAACTCAAAAAGAGGTGAGGTGATGACAACTTCTTGTAATTTGTTTATCAAATAGGTTGAATCAATTGCATTTTTCTTATGCCTTCTTTGAGTTCTCAAATTTTTGTATTCCACCATGAATAGTCCAAAGAGCCTTATAAAGATTTACTTTATGAGTTTTCTAGAGCATGAGCTTGATTTAGTTGTTAACCTCTCAATGATAGCTTTAGAGAGTAAAGAATAATGAGTCCCCATATTTAATAGAGGATGGATTGTGATCTACATTGATAGACTCCATCTTAAGTTAGGACTTCCTATCCTTTCTAAAATTGCCAACATATTCATTTACCATGGTTTTAATCCCATTTAAATGATGCTAAATTCTATTTCAAATATCCATTATATCCTAAGTTTCTATTAGAAGTATAGAGCCAAATGTATTGCAAGCTCTTTTGACTTTAAATAAGGCTCATTTATCATCTTTTAAACTCATCATTTTTTAATTTTAAAAAAGAACTTTTAGAAGTTAAAATTTTTCTATGGGTTAATTAATTTTAATTTTTTAATAATATTATATCATAATTTTAAATTGTTTAAACATTTAAATTGCAATAAAAATTTTATAAAATTTTTAAAAATAATTATCAAATAAAATATTTTTTAAAAAAACTCTTACCGCGGTTCCATGGCGTGCATTCCCTTACTGTCAGAATCGGAACCGTAATTTAGGTCATCGTCCTCACCCCTACCAAACTCCCACAAACAAGAGCGGGAATCAGAATTAGGTAAAAAGCACAAATCTCCAACAGGTAAACCATTCCTTTCTCCATCACTCCTTCCTTCCCATTCTCTTCTTCTTCAATGTTTCCCTTCCCCACCACCTCCAACCATAAAACCCTAAACCTATCCCCTCCCAGATCTCCAACCAAGCACCTCAACGAGCAATGGCCGACAAACAATACCAACCTGCAAAACCTAATCCCCAGCCTCCGTTTCCTTCCTCGAAGAACCAGCCCTTCAATCGCCCCATTTACCAATATCGTCCCCAACCGCAGTCATCGAAGAGCCCCTGCTTCCGTGGCTGCTGCATCTCCGCCATTCTCGCGCTCCTCTCCCTCATCGTACTCGCCGCCATCGCCGGCGGTATCTTCTACGCCATCTACCGTCCCCACAGACCAACCTTCTCGATTTCTTCCCTCCGCCTCTCTTCCCTCAACACCACCTCATCCAACCACTTCACCTCCCGGCTCGACCTCTCTGTCACGGCGCGAAACCCTAATCCCCGAATTGATTACAATTACGACCAGATCTCAATCTCCATCTCATCCAACGGCGTCGGAATCGGTGAGGGATCGTTTCCTGGCTTCGTGCATAGTGCGAAGAACACGACGGTGTTGAGCTCATTGGCGTCGACGAGATCGGATCTGAAAAAAGGCACAGTTCCGTTGGAGTTCTACATGGAAACGAAGGTAAGGATGAAGGTCGGTCGGCTTAAGACGAGTAAGTTTCGGATGAAGGTGTACTGCGACGGGATTGAGATTGCTGCTCCGAAGGGGAAGAAGGCCGGCACGGCTTCGAATCTCGATTCGAGCTGCAAGGTTAAGCTCCGGATGAAGGTCTGGAAATGGATGATCTAGATCTATTTTCATTGAATCTTTCATTCACATGAGTGGTAAAAAAAAATGATGATTCGTAGGGTGGATTGGTTTTGTTTTTCTCTTTTGATTTTTTTGTGATATATTTTGAATTATGTTTGTTTTCAGTTTGAGATGTTGGATGTATTTTTTTTTTTATTAATGAATGAAGATCTGTATTTTAATGCTGTATTTGGTGAAAACTTGGGTGATACATAAAATCAAGAATGGTTTGCCGGTCAGTGATTCAATGATAGTAATAAATATTTAAATTATTTTCATATAATGTAAATAAAAAAATAATGATATATTAAAACTATTTTTATGAATTCAATGTATAATATTTAAATTTAAGGCAATACTTTTGAATATTTTAAATAATATTCTAAATAAAAATTTAAGATATGATATTTTTTAAATTTAAATATCTTATTTTTGGTCATCCGATCAAAATCAAAAGACTAATATCTGGACTGGACTGGACTAATATCAAAAGACTAATATCTAAAACTGAATAATATTTGAACTCGACTATTATTTAAAAATTGAATTGATTCATCGATTTTTCGGTTCAACATCTGTTTTGACCTGTTCAATCGCGATTCTATGTGGAAATTGTTCTGAGCTTGGACCGAACGGATTAAGGGTCTGTTTGGGACAACTGTTAATCATTTATAATCTGCTGATAAACAGATTATTCTGATAATCTGCTAATCTGCAGATTATCAGAATAAGCTGGCTTACTGTTTGTGGCAGATTATTCAGAATAATTTATTGGTAGTTATGATAGTATAAATGACATTCCTGCCTCTGTCTGTTAAAACTGTTTCGTGCAGCTTAGTCAAAACAACTTATTGGTATTACAGAAGCAGAAAGTGCATAAGCATAAAGTCATCATAGATCAGTTCCAAAAGATGACATACAGTTCTCACACTCTCATGAGCACCAGAAAAAATAAAAACATGTTAAAGACAAGTACAACTACAATGAAAAATATTACAATATTTAATTTCAAATTCTGACTAAGTCTGTCTTCAGCTGCTCTATCAACCTGAGAAAACACTGGAATTTCATCACTGCTGGCAGTGTAACATGTCGGACTTTCGGCTCATCGGAAGAAAGAGCAACGAGCTGAAACACCCTTGCGACATCCGTAGAACTGTCTCCCATAACTATGAGGTTGACGTGACGTGAGTAATGGAGTCGGTAGTCCACAATAACAAAAAACATCTTTGTCTGCCACCGAAATCCTAGACGTCATGTTGCTATAACTGCAAAAAAAAAAACCTTATGTCAGATCTTATGCCAAAAAAGAAAAAAAAATGCAAATCATAATAAATATGTAATGTACGAAGAAAAGAAAATCTTGCTGGATTAGCTGTCATAGATAACATCTACTATAGACTCCCTCAAAGCAGCCATCTCAGCCACACGCTCCGCGTCATGAACATCAAATTCATTAAAGTCATTCTCTTCCTCAGGAACTGAAGGCCCGATCATAATTTCTGATGGTTCTTCATAAACATTCAGCTCGTCATTATCAGTCATGCTAAAGTCCGTATCAAAACGTGAAGGTTGTCGTCGGATGAAGTTATGAAGTGTCATTATTGTCATCACAATAATTCTGAAATAGATATGACGACATATCACGTAGGATGACACAAATCTACTTTCAAACCCCAAACGTTCTTTCAATTACCCCCCGTAAAGAAGAGTGACGTTTGTTAAACATTTCTTTCCTACCACGAAAAGTGTCACTTGCAAGCTCAAAATCAAGAATATAGTACCTAGTGTCTGGATATGGCTTCAGATAGCCCCTCTGCATATGGTAGTTAGCATCAACCAAATAATATTTTCCTGTTATGGAAGCCATTGTTATTTCCAATTAATACCTATACCTAATGATTTTATAAATCAAAACATACCTGAAGGCAGATGAGAAAAACCCTGTAATCTATTCCTAGTAGCATAGGATAAAATCTGACTGTCGTGTGCACCCCCTTCCCAACCCGCCATAATATATGTGAAACACATGTTGAAGTCACATACCGTCATGACATTTTGAGTGGTTGAACCAGTTCGACCAATGTAAGCCACTTTGTCCTGGCTGGGTATTCGGGCATCAACGTGAGTACGGTCAATTGCACCTATGCAGTTCTGTTTTACAGGGTTAGAAAATATATATATTTTGATATGTACATAAAGAAAACAATAGTTACTTTGAAGTACGGCATGTAACGGGGATCAGTTGTGATTTCTCCTGGAGTATTAACAAATGTTGGATCCTCCGATTTGATGATTTCTCGGCCCACCATTCATCTGAAGCATCAATTGTCCGCTTTGTGGGATCTCAGCCCAACCCCGTGGATCCACTTTTTAGCTCCTTCCAAATTTTTCAATCCTTCTTCAATTGATCTCATTTATTTTTAAACTTCAGTATGTCATAATCCCTTCCAGTCAGTTGTTTAAACATTTTAGCTATATTCTGCCAACCTTCCTTGTTGAAATAGGTGGTTAGCCTATTCCCAATCTCAATCTTGGTGATGCAGAGCTTGCAGAAAATATTTGTAACTTCCTTATCCCACATCGCTGAGGGACCACTTTCATTTGTCTTAACCATGGTAGAAATATATGAAGAATTGCATATTGCATAAAGAAATTGATATTGTAACTCAACATGAATAAGAAAATTGTATTAAAAAAATAAATGTGCAAGCACACAGTTGCCAATTTGCTAAAAAAAGAAAGAAAAACATATAAGGACACAAAGGAATTATGTGGTTCGGTCAAAGACCTATATCAACAATAAGTCATCGAACATGTTTCATTATGCAATTGTGTAAGATTACATAGCTATGAATCTCAAGGGAGAACACTACAACATGCAATTCTTCCTCTTTTTTCTCACATTGTTGCTAATAAAAGTAGTAGAACTACAAATTAAATTAGCTATTAGAGGCTTCATCCTCTTGCTACACCAAAACAAAATGTTCCAATGTCTTGTCTTTCATATAATAGCTAATGCATACTTCTGATCCGCATATCAACAGCTAGTAAAGTGGGAAGCCATATCTGTGTAATATGAAAACCTTTCATAAAATGCATAAGCAAAAGAAACAGGATGAATTTATAAACAATAATTTTGTATCCACATTTTGACAGCTATAAAATTGAGAAGCCTTTCATATAAATCCAGAATTGATATATGTTAGTATCCCCCATGTATAGAAAGAACACAAATAGATCTAAAGTGTCGAATGCAAGAACCATTTTGTAGCAACCAAATTCTTATGTACTGAAATATCTAATGCCTAAACTTTCATCTTTGCATACAAAGCACACAAATTTATAATATGATGTAAAGAATTGTAATTGCACCGTGGTAATTGCACCATCGTATTTGCACCAATGGTAAAGAACTTATATTTCCATGTATAAGATTATTCTAACACAATGGTAATTGCACCAATTCTGTAGCATATATACTGGCTAAACTTTCATATTAGCATAAAAACATATAAGCCATACTTTCGATATATCTAATGGCAGGATACAAAGCACTCAAATTTTAAAAGTGATATATGTTATTCCATGTATAAGATTATTCCTAAACAATGGTAATTGCACCAATTCTGTAGAAACCGCAACTAGAAATATACCTGAATGCTTGCCACAATCATTTTGCAAAAAACGCATCCAAATTTCAGATATAGCAAAATCAGAGAAGGGTCGAAAACACAACTGAACAAAAATCGCATCCACATTTCAGATATAGCAAAATCAGAAAAGGGTCAAAAGCACAACTGAACAAAAACTGCATCCAAATTTCAGAGCTAGGAAAATCTAGCAAAATCAACGAAGGGTCAAAAGCACAAGTGAAATAAAAAACTGCATTCAAATTTCAGATCGAGCAAAATAAGAGAAGGGTCGAAAGCATCCAAACAAAAAATGGCTCCAAATTTCAGATCTAGCAAAATCACCCATCCAAAATTCCATAAAAGATGTTATAACCTCCAAAACCAGCAATGATGCATCCAAACGAAGATGCAACGAGGCACAAGTGAAGGGTCAAACCAGATCTAACAAATCAGAGAAGGTCGAATGGTGCATATCAGGCGAGAAACTAGGGTTTTTTGTTTGTCGAAAGAGGGCGAGGGAGAGTGTCGGCACTATTTTTGGTGTGGGGTTTGCCCGTAAGAAGCTGTCAGTCATCGGAATTGAAATNCAGCCATAACATATGTGAAACACATGTTGAAGTCACATACCGTCGTGACATTTTGAGTTCTTGAACCACTTCGACCAATGTAAGCCACCTTGTCCTGGCTGGGTATTCAGGCATCAACGTGAGTACGATCAATTGCACCTATGCAGTTCTGTTTTACAGGGTTAGAAAAGATATATATTTTGATATGTACATAAAGAAAAAAATAGTTACCTTGAAGTACGACATGTAACGGGGATTAGTTACGATTTCTCCTAGAGTATTAACAAATGTTGGATCCTCCGACCTGATGATTTTAGCGGCTAAGCTAACAAGTATCTGTATGCCTTTGAAGAAATAATGACTTATTGTCTTTGATGAATACTGAAATCTCTCTATAGCACCCTTAATTGATTCGTTTTGTGACATAATATTCAGCGTTATAGCCAATATCTCCCTTATCGTCATTCTCAAAGAACCTTGGAGTCCGTGATTCAGGGATAACTCGTGCAGAAGATCCATAAATATCGGTATAGTCATTCGAAATGTGTTATTGAACCTAATGGAATGTCCAGAAAGCATCTCACCTACTCATTTATCCCCAACAAAGCTGGAGGTCATTCGGGGTATACGAACACTGCTTGACCAGTAATACTCCAACAATAATATGACAATAGCTGCAGCCCATGTTTTTCTCTTACTACGTTCATGTTGTGGATCCATCCTAAATGAATAAAGATCTCAGTTAGTTCATCAATTATTAATCAATAGATCGAGCGAAAAATAAACAATGACAACACCCAGCAAGTTAGAATAAAAAAAATTTAGAGCTCTACTAATAGGCATTCAGGAATCAAGTAAAAGTACCTTTAATAAAAAAAACATAACTCCAAATAACAGTCGAGTACATAACTTTGAAGAGTACATAATATACGCCTACGTGTTGGATCCTCAAGTTTTTTCATACATATTGCAAGAAAGCGCTTATCCGCTACTACTACGGAGATGGTAGAAAGTTCTAAGACAATCGAAGATAGTGCTGTCAGAAATTGGAGCAGGCGGTGGAGCCCCAAGAGCATCTATGAGTCTGTCAAATAAAGTTTTCACAAAATATCATTTTTTTTCTTTCTTCTTTCTAGCATGGACCTCTTCATCTATGAGCTTGACTCCCCCATCTCCCTCTGGTTAACACTGTGTGTTNTTGTGGCATATATAATGGCTAAACGTTCATATTAGCATAAAAACATATAAGCATAATTTTGATATATCTAATGGCAGCATACAAAGCACTCAAATTTTAAAAGTGATATATGTTATTCCATATATAGGATTATTCCTAAAAAATGGTAATTGCACCAATTCTGTAGAAACCGCAACGAGAAATATTCCCGTATGNCTGTGGCATATATAATGGCTAAACGTTCATATTAGCATAAAAACATATAAGCATAATTTCGATATATCTAATGGCAGCATACAAAGCACTCAAATTTTAAAAGTGATATATGTTATTCCATGTATAGGATTATTCCTAAAAAATGGTAATTGCACCAATTCTGTAGAAACCGCAACGAGAAATATTCCCGTATGCTTGCCACAATCATTTTGCAAAAACCGCATCCAAATTTCAGATATAGCAAAATCAGAGAATGGTCAAAAACACGACTGAATAAAAACTGCATCCACATTTTAGATATAGCAAAATTAGAGAAGGGTCAAAAACAAAACCGAACAAAAACTGCATCCAAATTTCAGAGCTAGGAAAATCTAGCAAAATCAGAGAAGGGTCGAAAGCACAAGTAAAACAAAAACTGCATCCAAATTTCAGATCGAGCAAAATCAGNGCAAAACCGAACAAAAACTGCATCCAAATTTCAGAGCTAGGAAAATCTAACAAAATCAGAGAAGGGTCGAAAGCACAAGTAAAACAAAAACTGCATCCAAATTTCAGATCGAGCAAAATCAGAGAAGGGTAGAAAGCATCCAAAAAAAAAATGGCTCCAAATTTCAGATCTAGCAAAATCACCCATCCAAAATTCCATAAAAACTGCTATAACCTCCGAAACCAGCAATGATGTATCCAAACGAAGATGCAACGAGGCACAAGTGAAGGGTCGAACCAGATCTGACAAATTAGAGAAGGTCGAAAGCAATGGTGCATACCAGGCGAGAAACTAGTTTTTTGTTTGTCGGGCGAGGGCGGGGGCGAGGGCGAGGGAGAGCAGAGAGTGGAATTTTTGTCTCAACGGTCGCGAGGAAGAGGGTGAAGGTGAGGGCGACGGGGACCGGAGAGGGGCACAGGAGGTCTTTTTCACCCTAACACGCGAACTAAACGCAGGACGCAGAGGGAGGGGGCTTCTTCGATTTCACAATTTTCCTCTAATACTGCGTATCAGCGGTACGATAATGCTCGTGCGAACATGTTTTCCGAATTCCATTGCGGCGTTTTCAAACCGCCACCGCGCCCAATAAGCTGCCCCAAACGGGCCCTGAATGACCAGTTCAATGTTGAATNCCGATTTCACAATTTTCCTCTAATACTGCGTATCAACGGTACGATAATGCTCGTGCGAACATGTTTTCCGAATTCCATTGCTGCGTTTTCAAACCGCCACCGCGCCCAATAAGCTGCCCCAAACGGGCCCTGAATGACCAGTTCAATGTTGAATCGGTCGAATTGGTTGGTTCGACTTTATTAGCTTTTAAAACTATGCATAAATATGTCAGCACGAATCTCAAAAAAATTCAATTGGAATAAGTCAAGGATCGCCTAGAGAAGAAAGAACAAATGACACTTCACCAGAAGACTAAAGATTTAATTGANAGTTGGTTCGACTTTATTAGCTTTTAAAACTATGCATAAATATGTCAGCACGAATCTCAAGAAAATTCAATCGGAATAAGTCAAGGATCGCCTAGAGAAGAAAGAACAAATGACACTTCACCAGAAGACTAAAGATTTAATTGAACTGCTTTAAGTCAGACGAGAAGACTAATGATTTTTCATTTTGAGGTTCTCTTATTTTTTTCTATTTTAATTTCATTATCATTTCTTGAAATTATTTAGGCGTCCCATCAACTACCCTAATGTATTTCATGGTATACAAATATGAATTTGCTAATATTCACTCTTTAAGAAAATTATTATATTAAAAATTAAATGTAATTTAAGTTTTAAACATTAAAATTCTTGTGAATAGTAAAAAACTAAAATAATAGTAAATACAAAATAATTATTAAAAATATAGTTGAAGAACATTATTAATAAGTATAAAATAATAGGCGGCATTACATACCTGCTAATGCTGGAGCCCGATTTTTTCGATCCCGCTCCCGATCTCCCGTTCCTGCGCCCGATCGCGAAATGTTGCGACCGCGACCCTATGGTTTTGCGAAAACCGCCGCTCGCTCCTCCATTTCGCGAAACGTAGCCAACCCTGCNGTGCTGGAGCCCGATTTTTTCGATCCCGCTCCCGATCTCCCTTTCCTGCGCCCGATCGCGAAATGTCGCGACCGCGACCCTATGGTTTTGCGAAAACCGCCGCTCGCTCCTCCATTTCGCGAAACGTAGCCAACCCTGCCTCCTCTCTCGCGATAAAAGGTATCGCACGGCTCTCCTTTCAATTTAAGAGAAGTCACGGTATTCTTCTTTTGTTTTCTCGGAATAGAGGAAGGCTTCCTCGGGATAGAAGAAAGAAAGTGCGTGAAGTAGTTCCTTGCGGCAGAAGAAAGAATAAAGAAGAAAGAAGAAGAAGATTGTTCTCCCTTGGCTTCTTTTTGGTGGCTTGTGGCAGAAGAGAAATTGGGTTTATTTCTCTTGTAAGTTTATTTTCTTTAGTGTATCTCGAAGTAGAGTTTCTTTGATGTATCTCGGTGTAGAGAGAGAAGAAAAGAGAGAACAACGAAGTGAGAGTGAGAGATTCCTCTTGTAAGTCGAGCTGATCGACTAGTGTAAATTCCTCAAGTAGTAAAATCCCCTGCAACTTTGTGGACGTAGGCAATTTGTCGAACCACGTAAATCTGTGTGTTTCGCTGTGGTGTTACTGTTTTCTAGTGTGAATTTTTCTCGTTCTATTTTTGTTTCGTCGATCGTTCTCCTGTTTGATTTATAGATATAACACATCAACCGGTATATCTAGATCTCACAACAACAACAATACCTACCTCAAAATTCTTATGTACTTATATATCTAACATTTGTACATTTATGTTTATATGCATCCTAAGATCTTTAACATCACATCAAAAATATTACCGTCGCTAGCTTTTTAAAATTGAAATACACACATCCATGCGTAATTTTATGGCTCCGATGTGTTATAAATATAAATATCAAACTTTGAGTGGTACATACCTAAATATATATGCCTTGTGTGCCATGTATGTAAATTTCCCAAAATAACATGATAAAAAGATAGAAATTGATATGTAAGATGCACTCACTTTTTTGGCTTATTAATGGTGACAGTATTTCAATTGCTTGCCCAATCAACAAACATCAAAATCATAAGTGTGCTTTCAAATACTAGAACAAATAAAATTAGAAATATTATTTTTGGAGTAGTTTTAAAATAATGTAGAGTTACATATCGATGACTAGATAACATCAATTTATATGTCAGAATGTATAGAAAAACTTGGCTTTCAATGACTTATAATATGCCTAATGCATATTTTATAGAAGAAATTAAGCCAAAAAGTTCATTTTAGACAAAACAGTCCTATAGAAGAAATTAAGCCAGATAACTTCTGCATTCTTGAAATATGTTTTTTGAAGTCAATACCATTTGAAGCTTTTTCAAATTGGTTCAAACATAAGTCGACATGGTTCAAACATTGGATCGCATGATGAGAATTTGTCATACATCCCTTGTTGTAGGAAGACATCAATTGGATTGATGGTGTGTGGAGGAGAAGAGCTCATAAGAGTTTTTCATTCATCTCTCGTTATAAGAAGGTATCAATTGGACTGACGTTTTGTGAAGGAGAACAGTTCATAAGGAAAGTTGGTGCAAGAAGGGATTAACGGGACCATTGACATGTAAAGAAGAAGACTTCACAAGGGTAGGATTTTTTGTGAATGATATCAATGAGATTACTGGCATGCAAAATCAAGATGGAGACTATGACGAAGCTTGCTGAAAGAAGGCATCAATGGGGTTACGCATAAACTCACATTGGAGCTCACTACAAGATACATCAACAAAAAGATTTCAACAACCACGATAGAGGATGTTAAAGGAAGTCATAAACTAGACTGATGACATGAGAATAAGAAGAACAAAGTTGGTTGTGTGCAAGCATTAATGTGATCTATGTTGTGGTCGAGACCAACATTTGTGGGATCATCTGCTTGTGAGAATAATGAGGTTTGGACTAAGTTATAAACAATTCAAAGTTTGACTACTCAAACCAATTTTGAAAAAATTATAAGTTCAATGAACAACTTTTAAAAATAAAGTTTATCCCCCATTAACATAATTTCATTCAAAATGAATTTTCAACTACATAGGGGTGAGTGTGCTCATTGTGCATTGTACAAAGATCTAGCTTCTATAGGTAGATAGGAAAGACACTAGAGTTCTTATATGAAAATTTCAAAGGGGAAAAAATGACTAATCATGAATAAATTAAAATGATTCCACCAATATATTCCATAAGATACAAATGATACTATTTCTCGTAATCATTGAATATGTTGGTGCATTATAGTAGAAGATATATTCATGATGGAAGCTGTTGAAGTATTGGGGCAATATGTTATATTTAAGATATCATTTGTGATATTTTCAGTTTTTCTCCGTTGAATATGTTGGGCATGTAAACCATTTTAAACTTGTCTGAAGGCCAAGCAGAAAGTAAAGTGCATGTTTTAAAAATCTTGAAGTATTTAATCCTAAAATTTTGATTAGTTTTAATCTTTCATTAGGATTTTGTAGAAAATTTATAATATTATGGTCTTTAAAGAGCCTAAATTACAATGTAGTATTCCAAGGCAAACCATAAGATAAAAAACGACGAAGCCAAGTCAATCACACTGCTGAAAATAAAACAAGCCAAAAAAATAAATAATAAAAAGGTCGGTGTCTCTAGGTCAGCAACATACCCCAAAAAAATAAAAAGAGTGACTAGGCTCCGCATATACATGTGTGATCATAGATGATATACATCAAAGAAAATGTGGAATTAAGATAAGGGGCACGAGTATCGACAACTTTCAATAGATTTAGTGTTTGTCAACCGACTAAAGGTTATCAACCGACTGAATGACAAGATTACAAATGCTCGTCTTCAAGCAGTTATAAATAGAAAATGTTGCTAATATCATTTATGAATATAAAAAAGTGTCGGAATATGTTACAAGTATGAAAAGGTGTCATGCTAACTTATAATGTTTCTATTAAAAAGGGGATTGACATGTAATTTTACACTAGATACCCCTGAAATCTATAAATATTGGGCAATTTCTACAATCAAGAACTGTTGAATTCACACTATCAAAATTCTTGTATTAGCGTGCACTTTTTTCGTCCCCCTCTCTCTCTCTCTCTTTCTCTTTCTCTCTCTCTTTATTTCACTCGTCCGTCCTACCTTTGGTGTCATCCACATAACATATTTGTATTCAACAACAATATAAAAATTTAATATATATAAATTTTATACTTATATTATTTATTAATTATTTAATTAATTTGAGTCAAATCAAACCAAACAGAAATAAAAAATATATATATTTCTTCATATTCGATTTACCCATACAACAACCTAAAATAAAAATCTCTGTGTGCAACATGTTTGTCGAGCACGAACTACAAGCTTTTATGATAGCCCTCCCTCTCCCTGCCCTCATCAAAAAATTTTAAATTCAAATAAATNGTTTACCCATACAACAACCTAAAAAAAAATCTCTGATATATTTATTCATATTCGGTTTACCCATACAACAACCTAAAAAAAAAATCTCTGTGTGCAACATGTTTGCCGAACACGAACTACAAGCTTTTATGATAGCCCTCCCTCTCCCTGCCCTCATCAAAAAATTTTAAATTCAAATAAATNAAAATTTTTATGGTGAGTTCTCTGACTTATAAATCATAGTGGAGAACAAAAATCAATGATTTTGATCTTTATATTCTCCTAATTAAATATTTTAAGCAAATTGAGGTTTGCTTAAAATAATAATGTNGTAATTTTATGGCTCCGATGTGTTATAAATATAAATATCAAACTTTGAGTGGTACATACCTAAATATATATGCCTCGTGTGCCATGTATGTAAATTTCCCAAAATAACATGATAAAAAGAAAGAAATTGATATGTAAGATGCACTCACTTTTTTGGCTTATTAATGGTGACAGTATTTCAATTGCTTGCCCAANTGTGTGCCATGTATGTAAATTTCCCAAAATAACATGATAAAAAGATAGAAATTGATATGTAAGATGCACTCACTTTTTTGGCTTATTAATGGTGACAGTATTTCAATTGCTTGCCCAATCAACAAACATCAAAATCATAAGGGTGCTTTCAAATACTAGAACAAATAAAATTAGAAATATTGATGAGAATTTGACATACATCCCTTGTTGTAGGAAGACATCAATTGGATTGATGTTGTGTGGAGGAGAAGAGCACATAAGAGTTTTTCATTCATCTCTCGTTATAAGAAGGTATCAATTGGATTGACGTTTTGTGAAGGAGAACAGTTCATAAGGAAAGCTGGTGCAGGAAGGGGTTGACGGGACCATTGACATGTAAAAAAGAAGACTTCACAAGGGTAGGATTTTTTGTGAACGATATCAATGAGATTACTGGCATGCAAAGTCAAGATGGAGACTATGACGAAGCTTGCTGAAAGAAGGCATCAACGGGGTTACACATAAACTCACATTGGAGCTCACTACAAGATACATCAACAAAAAATTTCAAAAGCCACGATAGAGGATGTTAAAAGAAGTCATAAACTAGACTGACGACATGAGAATAAGAAGAATAAAGTTGGTTGTGTGCAAGCATTAATGTGATCTATGTTGTGGTCGAGACCAACATTTGTGGGATCATCTGCTTGTGAGAATAATGAGGTTTGGACTAAGTTATAAACAATTCAAAGTTTGACTACTCAAACCAATTTTGAAAAAATTATAAGTTCAATGAACAACTTTTAAAAATAAAGTTTATCCCCCATTAACATAATTTCATTCAAAATGAATTTTCAACTACATAGGGGTGAGTGTGCTCATTGTGCATTGTACAAAGATCTAGCTTCTATAGGTAGATAGGAAAGACACTAGAGTTCTTATATGAAAATTTCAAAGGGAAAAAAATGACTAATCATGAATAAATTAAAATGATTCCACCAATATATTCCATAAGATACAAATGATACTATTTCTCGTAATCATTGAATATGTTGGTGCATTATAGTAGAAGATATATTCATGA
>JXCR01144389.1:175819-205332 GCA_002079205.1 Phalaenopsis hybrid cultivar
ATATATATATATTAGTATATCTAAATAAATTAGGCCAATAAAATCCAGATTGTAAAATTTTTCGTGCAGTTCTACCATTCCCAAAATGTCCTCTAAATTCAGAATCATGAAATTTTTGCATAATCTCTTGAATTTCTTTATAAGGCACACATCTTCTTATAACTAAATCTTTATATTTTTTATACAAATGAGGATCATCCCAAAAATAAGATTTTGCATCATAAATGAATTTCTTTTCCTGTTATTTTGTTAGTCCATATGGTAAAATACCACTAAAAATATAATTCACAATATCAACATACTAGAGTATTTTGCCATCCTTTTATAGCATAAAGTTGTTCATCAAGAAAGTATCTTTAATCACTCTCTCCAAATCAAGTATTTCTTTCTGTTTGAACCTCGATAGATGATAAGTTATTTGATTATCATTCCATTTGCTATCGACTAATAAAAAATCAAACTCTTGCATCAAAAGTATCCATCTAATTAATATTGGTTTTGCATGCTTCTTCTGCATCAAATATTTAATTGCAGAATGGTCAATATGCACAACACATTTAGTTGCAATCAAATATGACTAAACTTATCAAAAGCATACACAGTGTCTAATAACTCTCTATCAGTGGTGTTATAGTTAATTTGAGCATCATTAAAAGTCTTACTAGCATAATATATGACCTTAAAAATCTTATCATATTTCTGCCCTAAAAGAACTCCAATTACATAATCACTAGCTTCACACATTAATTCAAAAGGTTTCTCCCAGTCTGGTGAATTAGATATAGGAGGAGTGATCAATTTTTCCTTTAAAGTTTCAATGGCTTTAAGGTAATCTTGGTTAAAGTCAAACTTTGCATCTTTTTTTAGAAGTTGACATAAAGGCTCAGTAATTTTTTAAAAATATTTGATATATCACCAGTAGAATCCAGCATGTTCTAAAAAGGTCCTAACTCCTCTTACAGTAGTAGGTGGAGGTAGGTTCAATATAACCTAAATTTTTGCAGGATTTACGTCCATGCCATTTTCTAAAATTTTATGTCCAATAACAATTCCTCCTACAACCATAAATTGAGATTTCTCCTAGTTCAAAATGAGATTAGTCTTTTCACAACATTCCAGAGCTTTCTCTAATTGATTTAGACATATTTCAAAGGAAGTTTCAAATACAAAAAAAATTGTCCACAAGAACTTCAATCCCTTTTTCAATCAAATCAATGAAAATTGACATCATACATCTTTAAAATGTTGTAGGTGCGTTATATAATCCAAAAGGCATTCACAAAAAATAAAATGCTCCATAAGGACTAGTAAATGTTATTTTCTCTTGATCCTCAGATGCAATAGGTATTTGGTAATAACCAGTATATCCATCTAGAAAACAAAAATATTTGCAGCTAGCCAATCTATCCAACATCTGACCTAAAAAGGGTAAATGAAAATGATGCTTCCGAGTGGAAGAATTTAATTTTCTATAATCTATGCAGATTCGCCATCCGCTGACTTTTCTAGATGATATTAATTCATTATACTCATTTGTCACTACAGTTACACCTCCTTTCTTCATAACACAATGAATTGGACTCACCCAAGCACTGTCTGAAATAGAATATATTATTGTCGCTTCTAAGCATTTTTCAATTTCTTTCTTAACAACTTCTTTCATCATAGGATTCAATCTCCTTTGAGGATCAGTTCTTGGTTTATGTTGATCTTCCAATAAAATTCTATGCATACATATTGAAGGACTGATTCCTTTAATATTAGCTAATGTCCATCCAAAGGCTTTATTATATCTTTTTAAAGTTTCTAACAAGCGCATTAGTTAGTTCTGAGGATACTATGATAGGTAGTGTAGATGAATCTCCTAAGAATGCATACTTCAAATGTGTAGGAAGTGTTTTCAATTCAAGTTTAGGAGTTTCTTAATAGATGAAATCAAACTGTTGTCATTTTCTGCATGATCTAACATTTTAAATTTTTCATGAACATATTTTAGTTCTTTCATACTCACTTCCCTAGACTCTTCTTGGATTTTATCCTCACCTTGATATTCCATAAATTACTTTTCAAATTCTCTTTCATATGTCTTTCTGAAATATTCATGGCTTAAATACTCATTAATGTTCATTCTAAAGCATTTGATCTCTTGTACTTTTGCAGGGTGTCTCATTGATTTTGCAATATTAAATGTAGCCTCTTGATCACTAACTCTCATAGTTAGTTTTCCTTTCTATACATCTATCAAAGCTCTTCCAGTGGCTAGGAATTGTCTTCCTAAACTAATAGGAATTTATTTATCTTTCTCCATATCTAATACAATAAAGTCCACAGGAATGATAAATTTATCAACCTTTACTAAAACAACTTCTATAACTCCTTTAGGATAGGTAATTGAACGATCAACTAACTGAAGAGTTGCAGTTGTAGGTGAAATATCTTCTAATCCCAACCTTCTGAAAATTGGTAACGACATAAGATTAATACTAGCTCGTAAATCACATAAATGTTTTCCATAAAATTATTTGCCAATAACACAAGGAATTGTAAGACTTCCAGGATCTTTAAGTTTTTCAGGAAGCTTCTTCTGAATTAAAGCGCTATACTCTTCACTGAGTGCAACAATCTCATTATCTACAAACTTCCTTTTCTTATTAAGTATATACTTCATGAACTTCACATAGCTTGTCATTTATTCAAAAGTTTCATAAAATAGAATGTTTATCGTCAATTTCCTTAAAATTTCAAAACATTTTGAAAATTGATTATCTCTTTACTTCTGCTTCAATTTTTGAGGAAATGAAGTTGGTGGTCTTTTAACAGTAATTTTTATTACTTTAATAGGACTTTCTGACTCACAAAGAAAATCTTCACAGAATTTTCATTTTTTACCTCATCTTTTTCTATTTCAACTTCTCGTTGGCTCGTTCTTCTAAATCTTTTCCACTTCTCAGTTGAATAGCTTTAATTTAATCCTTGTTCTAATCTTTAGGATTTACTTCAACATTATTAGGCAATATTCTTGGAGGTCTATCGGTAAGAGCAGTAGCAATACATCCCATTTGATTTTCCATGTTTCTGATTGCAGCTCCTTGACTCTGTAATTAACTTCCCATTTGTAGTATCAATTCTTCCATTGATAGTTTTTTCTCCTTACTTTGAAAATTTTTAAGGGGATAATAAGGTTTATAAACTTAGTTTCCTTGATTGTTGAGCTTCTCACTGGGTTCACAGCATTGTTTCCCCATTTTGAATTTACAACATTCGAGTTATTGTTACTTCAACTAAATTTTGGAGGATTCTTCCAACCAGGATTATAATAATTGGCATAAGGATTATTAGAATGATTGTTAATTACATTTAAAGTCTCATAAGAAGATTGAGTAATTGTCATTTGTCCAAATGATTTCTCCTCAAACATAGATGTTGTTTGAGAATAATTCATTCCATATTGATCTATCTTCTTCGATATAGCATCTATTTAAGGAGCTAATATAGATATTGCATCAGAATCATGAATACTGACTACTCTTTTAGGATTTATCCTTTCTGAGGGCCATTGAAAATTATTAGTAGCCATCTCTTCAATTAATAATTATGCTTCATTGAATGGTTTTGACATTAATGATCCACCAGTGGCAGTGTCAACTATTGATTTAGAAGATCCAACCAATCCATTATAAATAGTTTAAATGATTAACCAATCTAGCAATGCATGGACTTCCTGAAGAGATCTTTAAATCTTTCCCAGGCTTCATAAATTGATTCCCCTTCAAACTGACAAAAAATGTAATATCATCTCTAAGCTTAGAAAATTTTGAAGGTGGGAAATATTTAGAAAATATTTTTTATGATAAATCTCCCTAAATTGTAATAGATTCAGGTGCTAATAAGTTTAACCACATATTAGCTTTATCCCTCAGTGGAAAAGGAAAAATTCTTAAGTCTGACAGCATCATTTGGCACTCCATCAAATTTAAATGTAGCACACAATTCAAGAAAACTAATATGGTGTAAATTGGGATCTTCAGTTGGTGTTCGCCCAAACTGATTGTTTTTTACCATTTGGATAATAGAAGGTTTACGCTCAAACAAATTGGCAACTACAGTAGGGTTTTGTATACTCAAATGAGTTTCATCTGTTATAGATTAGTATAATCCCTTAAAGGTCTCTAATGATGTTCATTTTCATTTGCAGCATTTCTTAAGTTCCAAGCCATTTTGCTAAAATGATATTTCTTTTTTTGTTGTTTTCTAATTTTTCTAACAGTCTTTCTCGTTCAAAATCATAAGGTACTAAGTTTTTAGATCTTACACTATGCATAAATAAAAATAAAACAAGTAATTAAAAATAATCAACACACTTAAACAAGAAAATGGTCAAACTAAACTAAAAATACTCTATTTTTTATATTTTTAAAATAATATAAAATAACTAATACTTTCCGTTACTTCCCCGGCAACGTTGCCAAAAACTTGATTCACAGAAAGTTTAGATTAAATTAATAATAAATATGCAATGTATCCTAAACAATAATGTAACTTTAATGAAAATAATTTATCTTTAAAACCTCTTTTAAACTCTCAATTCCCTTCTACATATAACACAAGTATACGTATCGTTCAAGTAATACAAGGCTTTAATGGAGTCCTAGATATTGATCTCACATGGTAGCTGGAATTATATATAAGCTAGATATTAATATTTTATTCTTAAATTAAAATAAAAATAAAAACATATTAAAGTACAAAGTTGAAGTTAAACTATTCAAGTGAAATGCTACTAAATATGCAGATGTACGACTAGAACAGTTAAGTTAAACTAGATATTAAACTTTTAAAAGATTAATTGTTGAAATAAAATAAAAGTTTTTATTGACGAAAAGTTTATGTATGAGAAAACACCCTTCCCCTTTATAATGAAAATATGGCTTGTGAAGAAATTGAAATCATTTGAAAAATATATTTAAAAATTGTTTTCCATGAAATAGGAGCAATCCTACTCCCTACCCTTTTCCGGGTGCTATGAAGAACATTTACTAATCCAGAGGTTGGTCCCTAATTCCGTGGTTAGGCTGGGAGGATACCACTGTCACTCCAGAGCTCCCACTACTCCCTCACCTGAGGGCTAACATGCTCGCATTAGTTTCTAATTAACTAAACCAAATTGGGGATTCTAATATGTCACCTTAAAATATTCCAATTCTACATCCAACGAAGTTTATTTCTCCATTTATTTGCACCCAATCCCATGGATGACATAATCTCCCATGAAAACAAATGTGATTCTCCCTTTATTATAGAAATGATATCCCCTTTTTAGAACATATATTTCTCAACACATTTTAACAATTCAATTGGCTAGATCGAATAGTAAATGAAGATCGAAGTTTAAATCATCACAAATTATCGACATTTAAAATCGTAGAAAATAAAATCAATTCTTCACAAAATTATTTCTTCAAAGTAGGGAGAAGGATAAAGGAGACTACTCAAAATTCATGAGAAGGATACAATAAAATACAGACTTCATATATTAAAATAAGTTTACAAACAAAAGAAATGAAAAATATAACTTTTCTTACAATCCTTCCTAAGAAAATCCCTAGAAGTTCTCTTCAAGCCTTTCTCTCTTTACAAGCACTCTCAATTCTCTCTTAAAAGTGTAATGAAAGAAAAAATCTCTCACCTTCCCTCTCCTCTTACAGTCCTAGAAGACAATGTCCAAGCCCTTGACATTCTCTCTCTATCTCTCGCTCTTGGTTCTCATGCCACCTATCTTTTTTCGCCCCCCTCTTGAAGTTCTTTTCCAGCTTGATTTTATTTTGGCCTGTCTCCTCTGAAAAGAATTTTAATTTCCCTCCAAAATTCAAAAGTCAAACCTTTGAAATCAAAAGATGTGCCTCTTTGATCCAAGAGTCAAATCCCTTCAAATTAGAACCTTCAGAAGTGTCTAGATGCATTGAATCACTCCATAGGGTGTTTAGAACAAGTGTCCTTTTAAATTTTTCATGAAAAATTCATCTCAAACCACCTTAATTTAAAAAAGTTGCATTTGGGGCATCATGCGTCGATCTGGAGCATCATGCACCAGCGCCCTGGATTTTGGCGCATCATGCGCCAAACCTCAAAATTTGTTGTTTTTGCTCAAATTTTTGCTCCTTTTGTCATTTTTCCTCCAAATACCTAAAAATATTATACCTGCAAAAAAAACACAAAAATAACTTTCATTAAAGTGCAATATCACAAAAAATAGCCATAAAATAGATACTTAAAACAGTATATTATTTTTGTGTATCAGTCATCTCCTACCATTAGACTAAGGCTGAAACTCAACTTAGGGCTTGTTATTTTTGGATTTGAGGATATTTTAATGCTTAAAAGTCCTGGATGTCATTTTCCCTTGGTAAGTGCTTCACTTTAACTTAGAAATTTTTTATTTTCACTGTGGATTTTTCCTACATTATGGAAATCCAAAAATTTGATGGTTTTTTAAGAAGATTAAAGAAAACCCACAGTGAAAATTTTCTTGTCAAGTATTTCTATTTTTGGTGTTTGATTTATGATATTGTGCATTTTTTTGGATTTTATGTAAATTTATTTACAATGTATTATGGCTCCAAGTGTGAAAAAAGGAAAAACTTTGGGAGGTTTTGATGCGAGACAATTTGTTAGTTTGAAGGCTCAATATATTTAAAATACTCTGATTGCTATAAGGAAATTAATTTAGGAATGTGTGTTTTCAAACCCGAGAGGTTCTATTGAAAAGTTAATCATTGCTCCGAACTGAGAGACTTTTTTCTGCTTCACCGCAATAGCAATTGCTCTTATCGTTCATAATTTTTTTGCAAATCTTTGGGTGCTTCACATGAGCACTTGTATGTTAGAGGTAAGAATGTTGAATTTACTCGACAAAGAATTAATGTGCTTTATAGGGGATGCACCTTAGTTTGTGTTTTTTTTTCTTTTTTTATTTTAATTTAAATCCCCGATAACCGTATCAAAAACTTAACTTGTCCCAAAATTTACGCAGTAATTTTGCTTTCAAAAATATGGCCATAAACTTGACCCAATTTCTATTAAGTAGTTAATGTGCAAAATCAAAATGTTATACAAAATATATAAAATAGTTCACACACTGGTGGTTCTACGCAAGTGCACGTGCCACTTCAGTAATATAGGACTTTCTTTAAAATGCCCAGTATCGATCCCATAGAGAAGCACAATATCCCCTAAGTTAATTCTAGTCTAATACTATGAAGTCTTAGTTCTAACGTAGAAATTCTTATGATAATAACATAAATCACAATATTTAAACTATAAAAATTAAAGTAAGAAAGACAAGTTAAAATGGGCTTAATGAATGCTTACAGATATGTAACTAAAAGAATTAAGTTAACTAAACTAATTGATAAACTTCAAAAGTAAAATTCTATAAACTAAACAAAGTTTCTATGGCGAAGAGTTCAAGTTTAAGAAAACATCATTCCCTTTTATAATGAGTATATAAATTGTGAAGAAATTAAAATCATTTGAAAAAATATAAATTATTTTGTGCTAAATAGGAGCAACCCTATTCTTTATCTTCTTCCGAGGGCATAAAGAACATTGACTAATCCAGAGTTTGGTCCCTAATTCTGTGGTTAGGTTGGAAGGAAACCAGCTGCCACTTCATAGCTCCCACTACTCCCTCACCTGAGGGCTAACAATCTCGCATCAGCTTACAACCAATTGGACCAAATTGAGGATTTTAACCTGTCATCTTAAAATCTCCAATTCCGCATCCAACTAAGTATATTTCCCTATTTATTTGCACCCAATTCCATGAGGAAATATTCTCTCATGAAATTAAATGTGATTCTCTCCATGTTGTAGAAATCATAGCCCTTTCAGAACATATGTTTTCAATTATCTAGATAGAAAAGAAATTGAAGATCGGAGCTCAAATCATTACAAATTATTGACATTTAAAACCATATAAAACAAAATCAATTATTCACATAACCAAATCTCTTTGTAGGGAGAATGATAAAGAAGACTACTTAAAATTCATGAGAAGGATACAACAAAACACAGATTTCATTAATAAAAATAGTTTTACAAAACAAAAGAAATAGAAGAACACAACTTATCTCACAATCCTTCTCAAGCAAATCTCTAAAAGTTCTCTTTGAGCCTTCTCTCTCATTATAAACACTCTCAATTCTCTCTTAGAAGTGTAATGAAGAAGAATCTCTCATATTTCCTCTCCTCTTACAATCCTTGAAAATAATCTACAAGCCCTGTCCTCTCTCCCTCACGCCACACACACACACACACACACCCAAAACTCACACCCCAAAAACTTCTCTTCAAGCCTCATAATTCTCTCTCTTTTATAAAAGGTTGCCTCCCTCTAAAAAGAATTTAAAATTCCCTCCAAAATTTTATACAAAATTCAACTCTTTTGAAATTAAAAGACATGTCAATTTATCCAAGAGACATAACCCTTCATAAAAGAACCTTCCAAAGTGCTAGATGCATTGAATCACTCCAAGGGGTGTTTAGAACAAGTGTCCCTTTGAAAATTTGCCCAAAATTTGTCATGAACTGCCTTAATTTGCCAAAAGTCATCTCTGATGCATCATGCACCAATTTTGGCGCATCATGCGCCAGTTCTCTATATTTTGACACATCATGCACCACACTGCAGCAACTCCACCATTTTGCTTCATTTGGCTCCGTATTAGCTCTGTTTTGCCCCATTTTAGTTGTGTTTCACTCCTAACAGATTTTCTTACAAAATATGCATGAAAACAACCTTTCCTTAAAGTGTAATTTTATTCAAAAATATTTGAGAAATGAAAAGTAGGTTAAGCATAGAAAGACATATCGAAATGTGTCAAGTAAAAATTAATTTTCTTGCTCGTTTTTACTCCAAATTGCACCATTTTTGTTTCGTATTATCCAAAAGTTTATTTCTTGTACTTGAAACAAAAAGTATGTAAAATATCTTCTTTTAAAGTGTGATATCATTAAAAATCAATAAAATTGAGTATAAAATCAATATGAAAAAGTAGATAATTTTAGGCATATGAATAAGTTGCAGAAAAAATTTCATTGAGAGTATTTTGCATTCGTGATTTCTGGTTCATTACTTGATGAAGTTATTTCCTACCTTATTAATGGAAGGGGAGTATGAAAAAATTAAGAATAATCACAAGGTGAATTTTTCCACTTCCATGTTAAATGTGCAATCTAAAGTGTGGCACTATTTTATTTCTACAAAAATACTTCCATCTAATCACCTTAGGGACGTTACCAAAGTGAGAGCAGTATTAAATTTTTTCATACACCAAATAAAAGTTGTTGACATTGGTGCTCTCATTCTTCATAATGCTCAGAGTATTGCTAGGGGTGGAACTACTGGTGGTTTAGGTTATCTTGCCCTAATTTTCACCTTATGTGAACAATCAGGTGTAGAGTTTGATAAGGATAAGGAAATGTTACAACCACTTAAACCAAATAGAAAACTCACTGTTCATAAATTTGAATCATTTATTGGATCTTGAACTGGAAGTGGAGGTAGTGATAGATCTTTTACATCAGCTGTAGGACCATCTACTTCTAGTATTTATTCACTTAAAAATATTATGGAGCAGTTGTTGATTTAGCAAGAAGATACAGTGACATTGTAGAATAGAATAGGTGATTTAGAAACATGGAATGCTCATATGATGAATATCAGTAGAAAAGAGTTCTACAAGATACTGCATCTCAAGTGGCTATGGTTAGATGTTTTGGAGGTGATAATACTGTAGAATTTCCTACATGCCCCAATTTTAAGCATTAGGTACAAGAAAACCTTGGAGATTTTGAAGAAGAAGAAGAAGAAGAAGAAGAAGAAGAAGAAGAAGAAGAAGAAGAAGAAGAAGAAGGGAGGAGGAAGACGATGAATGATGAGTTTTTGGGGTATTATCTATTTTCATTCATTGTAGTTTGATTTGTTTTATTGTTATTGTTATGATTTGGATATTTATGTGTATTGTAAGTGGTATTATTCAACTTGATTGTTTGTAGATGTAAGTTGGAGATTTTTATTTCAGTATTGTTTATTCCTTTAATTTACTGCTTATGTTTTTAATTCACCGTTTCTTTGCAAATCCTATTGATAGAATATATTTCATTTAATGCTTTAAAGCCTATACTTTTTAAATTAGTATTTGTAATGTGTCAGATCAAAGTTTCATGTTCAGTACCCTCAATAAGTTAGTCTTATTTTTATGCATTTACTATTTTCTTTCCACATACAATATTTTTTGTACTGAATGCTTTACTTTTTATTAAAAAGAAATCTAAGTATGGGGGAAAGAAATTTTTTTTTAAAGAAGTAAACTAAATTTTATTTGTCCTCAATTAGCTAATTTTTTATGAAAAATTAATTTAACATGACCTTTGGTATTATAGGCTAACTTTAGATGACAATATCTTTTTTTTTTAATATTCTAGTAAATTTAAGTAAAAATCTTTAATAATAAAGGGTAATTCTAGAGTTGAGATATTTAGTATGGAAGGATAAGAGTATATATATTTTTTTATATATAAAGAATCTTAGAGTTTCATATATAAAGAAAAGATTGAGACTGTATGAAAAATCTTCAAAGTTAATATGAATTTATAAAGTGAAGGAAGGTAAGAAGCTTTTAACTTCAAGAAGAGGATAATGAAGTTTAAAATTTATAAAGGCTATCCAGATATAGTAATCCTCGCTTGAAAAGAAAAGAAAAGAATGGATTGAAAATAATCCTAAAAGAAAAAGAAATGAAAAAAAAGAAAAAAAAAGAAAGAAAAAAAGGAAAAGAAAAGAAAAATATGTGAGGAGAAGCTTGAGGATATGCCTAGTAAAAAATTGGCTTCACTTGAATCAACTTACGAAAAAAGACTTTATTACATTTTCTAAACTTGTATTTGAGTATTAACATCCATAGTAATAAATTTCTTTTAAAATTATTTTTCATATCGGCATTCCAAGTATTTTTGATATGAAAAATTACAGATTTTCTTAAAATGAATAGAGAATCAGAAATCTTAGAGTTGACTACTAGATGTTCTTAAACTTTTAGTTAACATAACTTATTAAACTTTTTCCTTAAGTTATACTATTATAATTATTAAACCAAATTATTGAAATTTATAAGTTAAGATCTCTTCCATAAGTCATATTTTTATATAGTAAAAGAGTTACTTGAGGACAAATAACATTTAAGTTTGGGAGATTTTGATACATAAAAAAAATATGCAATTTCATGTATATATTTTATGCTTAAATTTGGTGATATTGCACTTTAAAGAAGGGTAGTTTCATGTTTTTTTGCATGTATATTGATTTTAGGCAAAATGAAGCAAAATGGAAGAAATTTGGAGTCAAAACGCAGATTTTTAACATACTTGCCAAAGGTACCATTTTACAGAGAAGAGGCACCAGAATCTAGAGAGGAGTATAGAAGTCTGGTAAAGTGGTGCCAAAATAGGCGTCAGATACAGATTTAGAAAAAGTGTTGGCAGTTATTGACTACTTTTGAGATGTTCTAGAAGGCTCAAAGTAATACCAATGCCCCATGGAGTGGTTCAATGCATCTAGACACTTTGGAAAGGCTTTTGAATGAAGAGATATGTCTTTTATATGAAGAGATTTGTCTCTACATGTGAATAGGTCTGTCTCTTGAGAAAAAGGAGGGAGTTTTTTTAAGAGGGTTTAGCGCCACTCTTAAGAAGTCTTTGGGGGAAGTTTTGTGAGAGAGGTGTGGCATGTAGAGTCATTAGAGGAGAGTTAGGTTTTAGAGTGGATTTTCTTCTAGAGTTGCAAGAGGAAAGGGAAGGTGAGAGATTTTTCTTCATTACATTCTAAGAGAGAATTACTTGTGGTTGTATAGAGGAAAGTTCTTAAAGGGAAGTTCAAAGGATTTGTTTAAGGAGTGTAAAATAAGTTGTGTTCTTACATTTTTTTATTTTGTAAACTTATTTTTATATATAAAATTCATGTTTTGTCATATTTTTCTCATGAATTCTAAGTAGTCTTCTTTATCCTTCTCCCTACAATGAGAAATGGTTTTGTAAAGAATTAATATTGTTGTGCATGGTGTTAAATGTCGATAAATTATGATGATTCAAACTCTGATCTTTATTTACTTTTCAATCTGGCCAATTAAAATGTTAAAATTTGTTGAGAAACATAGATTTGAAAGGGCTATGCTTTCTACAAGAAGGTAAGAGTCACATTCAATTTACTGTATGAGAATGTATTACATAGGGTTGAGTGCAAATAAATAGTAGAATACATTTTGATGGGGGTAGAATTGGAGATTTTAGGGTGCTAGACTAAAATCCCAAATTTGGTCCAATTATTTGGAAACTAAAGTGAGATTCTTAGCCCTCAGGGGAGGGAGAAGTAAGAGCTCTAGAGTGGGAGCCAGTATTCTCTTAGCCTAATAATGGTTTTAGGGACCAAACTCTGGATTAGCCAATGATCTTTATGCACTCAATAGATGATAAAGAATAGGATTTCTCCTATNGATAGATGGTAAAGAATAGGATTGCTTCTATTTGTCATAATATAATTATAAATATAATTTTAAATGATTTTAATTCCTTCATTAACTATAAACTCATTGTAATAGGGAAGGATATTTTCATAAATTTGAACTCTTCGTTAATAAACTTTTTTAGTCTTAGTAAATTTAATCTTTAATTTTGGAAAATAACTAAGTTTACTTAGTTCTTTTAGCTACATTTTCATTAGTATGCATTAAACTCACTTTCGAAATGTTTTTCTTACTTAATTTTTTATAGTTTGAATATTGTGTTTTACGTTATAATCATAAGAATTTTCACCTCTCCGTGGGATCGATACTTAAGACTCTATTAGAGCCCTTTATTACTTAAGTGATACGTATACTTGCGTAATTATTAGGTTTGGCAGCTTAAATATTTAAAAATATAAAACTATTTGTACTGAAGTGATTTTTATTGTGATTGATCTGCATATTTACTAATTGTGTTATCATGTGTGTTGTGGTATTTAAAGATACTTACAACACATACCAAAAACCCACACCATGTTTTTAGCGTTGTTGTCGGGGAGGTACGGTAAATTAGTTTATAATTTGGAAGTCTTTATTTAACTGAGAAATTTAGTATAATAAATATTTTTATACTTTAGTGTGTTTGCTTATTTTAATTGCTTATTGTGTTTGTGTATGCATAGTTTAAGATCTGAAGGTTTAGTACCTTANTTATTTATACTGAAGTGGTTTTTATTGTGATTGATCTGCATATTTACTAATTGTGCTATCGTGCGTGTAGTGGTATTGAAAGATACTTACAATGCATACCAAAAACCCGCACCATGTTTTTAGCGTTGTTGTCGGGGAGGTACGGTAAATTAGTTTATAATTTAGAAGTCTTTATTTAACTAAGAAAAATATATTAATAAAAATTTTAGTTTAATAAATATTTTTATATTTTAGCGTGTTTGCTTATTTTAATTGCTTATTGTGTTTGTGTATGCATAGTTTAAGATCTGAAAGTTTAGTACCTTATGATTAAGAGTTAGAAAGAACTAATAAAAATATACAAAAATAACAAAAAGATTTAGAAGAGTTGAACAAAATGGCTACAAACTTAAATAATCAAGGAATTGAAAAATGAACATCATTAGAGACTTTTAAGANGCTAATAGAAATATATGAAAATAATAAAAAATTTTGAAAAGTTGAACAAAATGGCTACAAACTTAAATAATCAAGGAATTGAAAAATGAACATCATTAGAGACCTTTAAGAGATTATGTTAATCATGCAACAGATGAAATTCATTTGAGTAAACAAAACCCTGTTGTAATTGCTAATTCATTTGAGCTTAAACCAGCTATTATCCAAATGGTACAAAATAATCAGTTTGGGGGAACACCGAGTGCATATCCTAACTTACATCTTTGCTCGTTTTATAGAATTATGTGCATCATTCAAATATGAGGGAGTATCAAATGATGTCGTCAGTCTTAAACTTTTTCTTTTCTCATTAAGGGATAAAAATAAAATGTGGTTAAACTTTTTAACACATGGATCTATCAGAACTTTGAGATAATTATTACAAAATTTTTTATCTATACATTTCTCACCATCAAAAACTTCTAAGCTTAGAAATTATATCACATTTTTTGTCAGTTTGAAGGAAAGTCAATATATGAAGCTTGGGAACAGTTTAAATTTCTCCTTAGGAAGTGTCTACACCATGCATTACCAGATTGAGTAATAATTCAAACTTATTATAATGGATTTGTTGGATCTCTTAGATCTATAAATAACATTGTTGTTGTTGGATCATTAACGTCAAAGCCATTCAATGAAGCATATTCTTTAATTGCAGAGATGGCTACTAATAATTTTCAATGGCCCTCTGAAAGGGTAACTCCCAAAAGAGTAGCTAGTAATCATGAATCTGAAGCAATTGTTCGTTGCCTTTATATCGTTGAAAAGAGAGATGTTTGATTTAATATAATATATATTAATTTTTGGAAAGTAATGTTTTAATTTTGAAAATATGTGACTGAACCACTCCCATATAGATTATAGTTTAAATAAGCAAGCACAGCACCATAAGTGATACATATATCTTGAGTAATAGACATATTACTTACTAATCCATGTTGATTAAATAAACTAAAGAATTTATAATATCCATTTCAGTCTAAGAAATCATTTATGTTGACTAACAAGTTCCCCTATCTAATATACTATAATAGATACAATTTATATTAAGTTAGGTTCTTAAATTTTTCTATAAGAGCAAACCCCTATAGTTAATTATATCTTAAATGATCGAGGTCATCTAAGAAAACTCTCAACTTAGATTAGAAAATATTGTCTTCAAGAATTTCAACGTGCAGGACTTTTCAAATATTGGACCAAGGCGTGTCAAATGAGCAAAGCTCAAGTTTGGAATAATTATTATGAAATCCAAATGGAGAAAACTAGGGGGTCATAGATCCCGAGGAGAACCTCAATGACTTCCAAAGCTATCCTATGATTTGGCTTCAAATTTGAGAAAAAAATTATCAAATGTCTTACTCTGGAAATTATTATTATTTAGGGCTTACATTTGTACGACAGAATCATATGAAGCCTAAAGATTGGAGGAATTTTGTCATAATAAAAGATAACATTGGAATTCTAAAATGAATTAGGGCTTAATTTGCACAACATTGTTATGGAAAGGCTTCAAGATAAAGTGAGGATTTATGTTGCACTAGGAAAATGACCTCAAAATTTTATGGCTTATTGTTTTAATTCAAGGGAAGATATTGTTGTCGTAGATACACTTGTTATTCTAGAATGCTGCCCTTGAAGTTAGCTCCAAGTACCTTGATGATGTAGTTGTTCTAAAGTCTAAGGTTAAAAGGCTTTAATGACAAGTTCAGTTCAATAATTATGAGGGGTTAAAGTTGATTAGAGTGACACCGATTAGGATTACATTGTTCCCTCATTCTGGAACCACTATTTTCTTTTGACTTCACTTAGCTTAAATGAGTTGTTAAGCTCATTTAAACTGGGAAGATCTCATTGGCAACCGTGGGTTTACCTCATCCGAGGGACTCTCGTAAATTCAAAAAGATGCGTTATGAATTTTTTAGTTTTTTTTTTTAATTTTGAAAATGTTGTTTAGTTTTGAAAAATGCTTTTGTAATTTTTAATTTTTTGAAAAAGATTTTGTAATTAAAGCAAGTATAGGTATGAAATGCAGTAAAGTAAAAAGAAAGGAAATTGCATTATAAAAAATGTAAATGTGTACCTATCATCTTCTCGCACTCCCACTGGAATTTCAAAATTACAACATATATATGATTTTGTAAGTAGTTTTAAATAAATATTAAGAATAGAAAGTAAGAAGATCAGTTGAAGGTGTATCTACCAAATCTTAAGTCATAACTTGGTGGGTCCTTAACAATTTTAATTAATGATTTTCTTGAACAAAGAATAATAAATTCAATTGTCCTTAAAAGTATACAAAGGAGTATAAAATTTAAAGTGTCATGAGAAGATTTAAAAAGAAATTAGGTAATTTTAAATTTAATTGGTAGTTCAATTTAGTGGAATTTAGCTCATGGTCAATTTTGGAGCATTTGGGCTAGACATGTGTTTGGATTTGGTTAAATAATGGCTCAAATTATTGCAAGTGATTGTGATGAAGAGTTTTGGATATAAGTTGGGTGGAAATTGTGGAGTTATGAAGTTTAATTTGGTGACATTTGGGCTTTAAGAGAAAATTGGGAATTTTAACTTAGGTAGGATTTGGGCAAGCCTTGAGTTTAGGTTAAGGCATATTGAGAGCTCAAATTGATCCAGGGGAATGTTATGAAGAGTTTGGAACTCAAAATTGAGGAAATTGATTTGATCATGGGGTTCAATTTAGGGGCATTTGAGTAATGGTCAAAATTGAGGATTTTGAGTAAGCTTGAATTTGGTTTGAAATTAAGTTCAATCGGGCTTCAATTTGGTTTCAATTGGGATTAAGCTTGAAGAATGTTGGTTTGGAATTGAAATTGGGGAATATTGGAGTCAAATTTGTAAAAATTGGGGGTGATCGATGTAATTGGGCTATAAAAGGCAAAATTGAGATTTTGGTCAAAATTGGTCAGATTGGGGAAATTGAACTCCATGAGAGGTCAAGACTGGTTTTGAAAGTGATTGAAATGATTCTTGGATGTTTTGGGAAAACTTGGGCAATGAGGGGTATTTTGGTAATTTTGGTAAAGTAGGGGTATTTTTGGAATTATAGAAATTTAAGGGTATTTTGGGCAGTTTGGGTAGTTTGAAAGAGTTTGAGATGAATTTTGGAAAAAATTGTGTGGTTTGGGTAGTTTTTGAAAATCTAGGGTTTCAAGGCCAATTTGGTAGTTTTGAGAAAGTTTGGGGGCAAATGGCTAAATTAGGTATTTGGGTAGGATGAGATCAATTAAGGATGCTAGTCATAAAAAGTACCTTTATTTGTGCCATGAGATGAAGGGAACTTCCATTATGGATCCTCCATGTGCTATTCTTAGCCAAACCCTGGCCGAGGGCTAATGGTTTAGGGGGCCATCCCTATGAGTTTCCAAAAGAGTAAGGGATCAAGCTAAGTATATTTGGTTAAGGGTTGGAGTTGTGAGTCCAGCTGAGGGGTATCAAGTGTGTGTGTGTGCAAGACACACCAAGACCACACCACCCAGAACTAACCCTAAGGCCAAATAGTCCAATAGGGGCTCTTCTTGAGCTCCCTCATATTGGCTCCACTAACTAAGTGCTATAAAAGTTAAAACCAACATGTGGAACTTCAAGATGAGCAAATAGGAGTTTTAGAATTTCCATTGGTGAGGGTTTGTTTACTAGTCTTCTAGGAATAGTCAACACGAAAGTCCTATGGCTAGATATTAGGCTTCTAAAGAAGAAATTAGACCTCAACCAAAAGTGAGGCCAATAAATAGACCACCAAAAGGTGCGGTGTGTCGGGAAAGCACACCGCACGTATTGGCGTTGACCAGCGAGATCAAAAAATCAATATGACTGCCCAACCTAGCATGCTTAGAGCAATGAAGAGAGAAAATGAAATGGGCTTCCAATGGGGAGTAGATAGGAACTCCCACTGGGGATCAGAAGGTAAGTTTCCAGAGACATTCATCTAGGACATCGATGGTCGCAATGAAGAATCGATTCGATTTTAAACAAAAGATTTTAATTTTAGTTGAAAATAATTTGATTTAGATTTTAAGAAGACTTCAAAATTTAAGGATGAATTAAAAGACAGGGTCGAGATAGAAAGCACAAAACTCACATCCAACTCGAAAATGATCGATCGAGGAAAAGAGATTCAACATTGAGAAGGAAAGCCCTAGAACTCACATATAATCTAAGAGGTAACAGAAGAGAATAGGACAAAATCTTATCTTGATGAAATTTAAAATTTTCTACATTGAGAATAAAAGCTGTAGGACTCACATCCAACTCAAGAGGTAGTGAAAGGTGTCACATTAAGAGGGAAAGCTCGTGGACTCACATCTATCCTAAGAGGTGACAAGCTATATTGGGAAGGAAAGCTCTAGGACTCACATCCAACCCAAGAGGTAACAAAATAGAATAGAAAAGAGGCATATCACAATGAGTTTTCAAATTTGCTACATTGAGAAGTAAAGCTCTGGCACTCACATCCAACTTAAGAGGTAGTGAAGATTGTAACATTAGAAAGGAAAGCTGGGGGACTCACATCCATTCCAAGAGGTGATGAGCTACATTGGGAAGGAAAGATTGAGGATTCACATCCAAACCAAGAGATAGAATAGGAAGGATGCCTATCCTGAGGGAATTTTAAATTTGTTACATTGAGAAAGAAAGCTCTAAGACTCACATCCAACTTACGAGGTAACAAAAGGAATTATATTAAGAAGGGAAGCTCGGTGACTCACTTCCATCCTAAGAGATAATGGAAGAGATTAGAACGGAGGCCTATCCTAAAGAGATTTCAAATTTACTACATTGAGAAATAAAGCTCTAGGACTCACATCTAACCCAAGAGGTAGCGAAGGGTGTCACATTATGAAGGAAAGCTCGGGGACTCACATCCATTCTAAGAGGTGGCGAGCTACGTTGGGAAGGAAAGCTCGAGGACTCACATCCAACCCAAGAGGTAGCAAAAGGGAATATGACAGAGGCCTATCCCAAGGGAACTTCAAATTTGCTACATTGAGAAGGAAAGATGTGAAACTCACATCCAACTCAAAAGGTAGTGAATGGTGTCACATTAGAAAGGAAAGCTCGGGGACTCACATCAATCCTAAAGGGTGACCGAAGGGAATCAAAATTTTGGTATCGACCCTAGAGTGAGAATTAGAAGCCTTACTCAATTTGAGGGGGTCTCACACCAATCTCAGGAATTTAAATTTGCTACATTGGGAAGGAAAGCTAAGGGATTCACATCAAAACTAAAAGACAGCAAAGGGAATCATAATTTTGGTACTAACTCCAGAAAGATGAGAATTGGAAGCCTTAATCAATTTAAAGGGGTCTCACACCAATCTTGAAAGGATGAGAATATATTGCCTTACTCCATTTAAGGGGGTCTTACACTTTTCTCAAGAGATGGGAACGAGAATTTAGGTATTGATCCCAAGATAGGAATTAGAATTTAGGTACCAACCCTGGAATGAGAATCGAAAGCCTTACTCCATTTTAGGGGTCTCACATCGATCTCAAATGGATGAGAATAGGATGCCTCACTCCATTTAAAGGGGTTTCACACCTATCTCAAGAGAAGGGAATCAGAATTTATGTACTTATCCTGAGAGCATTGTGAGTGTGGAGAATTGTGGAAAGAGTGCGGAAAATTTGTGAAATATTGTGCAGACTGTGAAACTTGTAAGAAGAATACGAAGACTTGTGAAATTTGTGCAAAAAATGTGGAATTTGTGTCGTTAAGAGTGTAGAGTTTCGAGGAAAATCGTTTACCATTTTATCATTACTGTCATTATCAAGATTATCAATTTTAGTTTAATTTTTATTTTCTTTTATTTTTGAATTTTACTTTTCATTCATTATTAGATTCTTTTTTGTATCGTTCTTTGTTCGTTATAATCTAGTACCAACATGTGGTCATGCAACATTTCATTAATCGCACATAAGAGACAAGTTACCAACAAATGATGAAATCCACATAAAACAGCTTCAACCATGTAAACAATATGTTGAATAGAATTGTGAAAGATGTAGTATAATATATCATATCCTCTCTGGTCTGACGTAGTGTAAAAAGTAAGACGTGTCTGTCTCTTGGGGTAAGCTTGTGATTAAGCTAATCTTCTAAGTCACACTTTGAAACAAAAGTCCTTTTGTGTATACTTAGAGGTACAGCTATCTCATAGCTCATACGGTCCTAGTTCTTCCAATTTTGGATCTCGTTGGAATCCATATGATATCTTACTAATGTCCATTCTTCACAATGTAACTGAGATTCTGTGAAGCGACACTCCAGGAAATGCAGTGTTTTGCAAGGTCTGCTCCATTTCCTTTTAGAATCAGTACTGAACCAACCGGTAATGAAATTACAACTGAACCTCTAAACTCTCGGGGTCTAACAATATCTATCTCTTTTTCAAGTAGGATGTTTCTCTAGCTCATGAACAAAACTGTACAGAATGGTCTGAAAAAATTGTGGTGATCCATGTGGGGACATATGCAATCCCCTTCTTCATTGATGATGCAGTTGTTTGGGATGTGATACTCCAAAATAATATGTAGTTTTAAGTATATATTTTAAGCTTAATTTTGGTGATATTGCATTTTAAAAAAAGTGTATTTTCATGTTTTTGTTGCAGATAGATTAATTTTAGGTATTTGGACCAAAAATAACAAAAAGGACGAAATATGGAGCAAAAATAATGAGTTTTGAGATTATGGCGCAAGATGCGCCCGATTGGTACAAGATGCGCCAGATTGGTACAAGATGCGCCAAAACCAGAACAATGCGGTCTTCAGTAAATTGGCGCAAGATGCGCCAAGGATGACTTTTTGCCGATTAAGGCAGTTTGAGACAAATTTTGGCAAATTTTTAAAGGGACACTTGTTCTAAACACCCCTTGGAGTGATTCAATGCATCTAAACACTTTGGAATGTTCTTTTATAAAGGGATATGTCTCCTAGATCAATGGACATATCTTTTGAATTCAAAAAAGTTGACTTTTGAATAGAATTTTAGAGGGTGTTTTGAATTTTTTTTAGAGGGAGGCAGCCTTTCATAAAAGAGAGGGAAGTCTAGGACTAAAAAGAGGTTTTGAGTGGCGTGTAAAGGGGGGCAAAAAAGAAGAGATAGAGAGATAGAGAGATAAGTCAAGGGTTTGAAGATTTTCTTTAAGAATTGTAAGAGGAGAGGGAAGGTGAGAGATTTCTTCTTCATTACACTTCTAAGAGAGAATTCAGAGTGCTTGTAAAGAGAGAAAGACTTGAAGAGAACTTCTAAAGATTTGCATGGGAAGAATTATGAGATAAGTTGTGTCTTTTATTTCTTTTATTCTATAAACTTATTTTTATATATGAAATCTGTGTTTTATCGTATCATTCTCATGAATCCTGAGTAGTCTTCTTTGTCCTTTTCCATACTTTGAGATATTGTTTTGGGAAGAATTGATTTTGTTTTATATAGTTTTAAATATCAATAATTTGTGATGATTTGAACTCCGACTTCATTTACTTTTTGATCTGGACAATCGAAATGCTAAAATGTGTTGAGAAACATATGTTTTGAAAGTGCCATGATCTCCAAAACATGGGGAGAATCACATTTGATTTCATGGGAGATTATTTCATCCATGGGGTTGAGTGCAAATAAATAGAGAAATATACTTTGTTGGAAGCAGAATTGGAGATTTTACGGTGACAGATTAAAATCCACAATTTTGTCAAGTTGATTGTTAGCCCTTAGGTGAAGAAGTAGTGGGAGCTTTGGAGTGGAAGCTGGTATCCTTCTAGTCTAATCACGGAACTAAGGACCAAACTATGGATTATTTAATGTGCTTTATGCACTCAGAAGAGGGTAAAAAATATTATTATTTCTATTTAGCACAAAAATGTTTTTTTATATATATATATATATATATATATATATATATATATATATATANTTTTAAGAGATTATGTTAATCATGAAAAATATGAAATTCATTTGAGTAAACAAAATCCTGTTGTAGTTGCTAATTCATTTGAGCTTAAACCAACTATTATCCAAATGGCACAAAATAATCAGTTTGGGGGAACACCGAGTGCATATCCTAACTTACATCTTTGCTCGTTTTATAGAATTAAGTGCATCATTCAAATATGAGGGAGTGTCAAATGATGTCGTCAGTCTTAAACTTTTCTTTCTCATTAAGGGATAAATATAAAATGTGGTTAAATTTTTTAACACCTGGATCTATCAGAACTTTGAGAGAATTAATACAAATTTTTATCTATATATTTATCAACATCAAAAACTTCTAAGCTTAGAAATTGTATCACATATTTTTGTCAGTTTGAAGGAAAATCAATATATGAAGCTGGGAACAGTTTAAAGTTCTCCTTAGGAAGTGTCTACACCATGCATTACCAGATTGAGTAATAATTCAAACTTATTGTAATGGATTAGTTGGATCTCTTAGATCTATAAATAACATTGTTGTTGCTGGATCATTAACATCAAAACCATTCAATGAAGCATATTCTTTAATTGAAGAGATGACTACAAATAATTTTCAATGGCCCTCTGAAAGGGTAACTCCCAAAAGAGTAGCTAGTAATCATGATTCTGAAGCAATTGTAGGTCACCTTTTTATCATTGAAAAGAGAGATGTTTGATTTAATATAATATATATATTAATTTTTGGAAAGTAATATTTTAATTTTGAAAATATGTGACCGAATCGCTCCCATATAAATTATAGTTTAAATAAGCAAGCACAACACCATAAGTGATACATATATCTTGAGGAATAGACATATTACTTACTAATCCAGGCCGATTAAATAAACTAAAGAATTTTTAACATCCATTTCAGTCTAAAAAATCATTTATGTTGACTAACAAGTTCTCTTATCTAATATACTAGAATAGATATGATTTATATTAAGTTGGGTTCTTAAAGTTTTCTATAAGGGCAAACCCTTATAGTTAATTATATCTTAAATGACCGAGGTCATCTAAGAAAACTCTCAACTTAGATTAGAAAATATTGCCCTCAAGAATTTCAACGTGTAGGACTTTTCAAATATTGGACCAAGGCGTGTCAAATGGGCAAAGCTCAAGTTTGGAATAATTATTATGAAATCCAAATGGAGAAAACTAGGGGGTCTCATAGATCCTGAGGAGAACCTCAATGACTTCCCAAGCTATCCTATGGTTTGGCTTCAATTTTGAGAAAAAAATTTATCAAATGTCTTACCCTGGCAATTATTATTATTTAGGGCTTACATTTATATGACAAAATCATATGAAGCCTGGAAGATTGGAGGAATTTTGTCATAATGAAAGATAACATTGGAATCCTAAAAAGAATTAGGGCTTAATTTGCACAACATTATTATGGAAAGGCTTCAAGATAAAGTGAGGATTTATGTTGCACTAGGAAAATGACCTTGAAATTCTATGGCTTCTTGTTTTAATTCAAGGGAAGATATAGTTGTCATAGATACACTTGTTGTTGTAGAATGTTGCCCTTGAAGTTAGCTCCAAGTACCTTGATGATGTAGCTGTTCTAAAATCTAAGGTTAAAAGGCTTGAATGACAAGTTCAGTTCAATAATTATGGGGGTTTAAAGTTGATTAGAGTGACACCGGTTAGGATCACATTGTTCTCTCATTCTGGAACCACAATTTTCTTTTGACTTTACTTAGCTTAAATGAGTTGTTAAGCTCATTTAAACTGGGAAGATCTCATTAGCAACCGTGGGTTACCTCATCCGAGGGACTCCCGTAAATTTAAAAGGATGTGTTATGATTTTTTTAGTTTTTTGTTTAATTTTGAAAATGTTGTTTAGTTTTGAAAAATGGTTTTGTAATTTTTAATTTTTTGAAAAAGATTTTGTAATTAAAGTAAGTATATGTATGAAATGCAGTAAAGTAAAAAGAAAGAAAATTGCATTGTAAAAATGTAAATGTGTACCTATCATCTTCTTGCACTCCCACTGAAATTTTAGAACTTACAACATATATATGATTTTGCAAGAAATTTTAAATAAATATTAAGAATAGAAAGCAAGAAGACCAGTTGAAGGTGTATCTACCAAATTGTGGGTCATAACTTGGTGGGTCCTTAACAATTTTAATTAATGATTTTCTTGAACAAAGAATAATAAAGTCATTTGTCATTGAAAGTATATAAAGGAGTATAAAATTTAAAGTGTCATGAGAAGATTTAAAAAGAAATTGGTTTATTTTAAATTTATTTGGTAGTTCAATTTAGTGGAATTTAGCTCATGGTCAATTTTGGGGCATTTGGGCTAGACATGGGTTTGGATTTGGTTAAATTGATGGATCAAATTATTGCAAGTGATTGTGATGAAGAGTTTTGGATATAAGTTGGGTGGAAATTGTGGAGTTATGAAGTTTAATTTGGTGACATTTGGGCTTTAAGAGAAAATTGGGAATTTTAACTTAGGTAGGATTTGGGTAAGCCTTGAGTTTAGGTTAAGGCATATTGAGAGCTCAAATTGATCAAGGGGAATGTTATGAAGAGTTTGGAACTCAAAATTGGGGAAATTGATTTGATCATGGGGTTCAATATAGGGGCATTTGTGTAATGGTCAAAATTAAGGATTTTGAGTAAGCTTGAATTTGGTTTGAAATTAAGTTCAACCGGGTTTCAATTTGGTTTCAATTAGGATTAAGCTTGAAGAGTGTTGGTTTGGAATTGAAATTGGGGAAGATTGGAGTCAAATTTGTAAAAATTGGGGGTGATCGAGGTAATTGGGCTATAAAAGACAAAATTGAGATTTTGGTCAAAATTGGTCAGATTTGAGAAATTGGACTTCATGACAGGTTAGGATTGGTTTTGAAAGTGATTGAAATAATTTTTGGATGTTTTGGGAAAACTTGAGCAATGAGGGGTATTTTGGTAATTTTAGTAAAGTCAGGGGTATTTTTGGAATTATAGAAATTTAAGGGTGTTTTGGACAGTTTTGGTAGTTTGAAAGAGTTTGAGATGAATTTTGGAAAAAATTGTGTGGTTTGGGTAATTTTTGAAAATTTAGGGTTTCAAGGACAATTTGGTAGTTTTGAGAAAGTTTGGGGGCAAATGGCTAAATTAGGTATTTGGGTAGGATGAGATCAATTAAGGATGCTAGTCATAAAAAGTACCCTTATTTGAGCCATGAGATGAAGGGAACTCCCATTATGGATCCTCCATGTGCTATTCTTAGCCAAACCCTGACCGAGGGCTAATGGTTTAGGGGACCATCCCTATGAGTTTCCAAAAGAGTAAGGGATCAAGCTAAGTATATTTGGTTAAGGGTTGGGGTTGTGAGTCCAGGTGAGGGGTATTAAGTGTGTGTCTGCAAGATACATCAAGACCACACCACCCAGAGCTAACTCTAAGGCCAAATAGTCCAATAGCGTCTCTTCTTGAGCTCCCCCATATTGGCTCCACTAACTAAGTGCTATAGAGGTTAAAACCAACATGTGGAACTTCAAGATGAGCAAATAGGAGTTTTAGAATTTCCATTGGTGATGGTTTGTTTACTAGTCTTCTAGGAATAATTAACACAAAAGTTTTATGGCTAGATATTAGGCTTCTAAAGAAGAAATTAGACCTCAACCAAAAGTGAGGCAAACAAAAAGACCACCAAAAGGTGTGGTGTGTCGGGAAAGCACACCGCACATATTGGCGTTGACCAGCGAGATCAACAAATCAATATGACTCCCCAACCTAGCATGCTTAGAGCAATGAAGATAGAAAATGAAATGGGCTTCCAATGGGGAGTAGATAGGAACTCCCACTGGGGATCAGAAGGCAAGTTTCCAGAGACAATCATCTAAGACATCGATGGTCGCAATGAAGAATCGATTCGATTTTAAACAAAAGATTTTAATTTTAGTTGAAAATAATTTGATTTAGGTTTTAAGAAGACTTCAAAATTTAAGGATGAATGAAAAGACAAGGTCAAGATAGAAAGCACAAGGACTCACATCCAACTTAAAAAAGATTTATCGAGGAAAGGAGGTGCTACATTAAGAAGGAAAGCCGTAGAACTCACATATAATCTAAGAGGTAACAGAAGAGAATAGGACAAAATCTTACCTTGATGAATTTTCAAATTTTCTACATTGAGAATAAAAGCTGTAGGACTCACATTCAACTCAAGAGGTAGTGAAAAGTGTCACATTAGGAGGGAAAGCTCGTGGACTCACATCTATCCTAAGAGGTGACGAGCTACATTGGGAAGGAAAGCTCTGGGACTCACACCCAACCCAAGAGGTAACAAAATATAATAGAAAAGAGGCATATCACAAGGAGATTTCAAATTTGCTACATTGAGAAGGAAAGCTCTGACACTCACATCCAACGTAAGAGGTAGCAAAGAGTGTAACATTAGAAAGGAAAGCTACATTGGGAAGGAAGGATTGAGGATTCACATCAAAACCAAGAGGTAGAATAGGAAGGATGCCTATTCCGAGGGAATTTTAAATTTGTTACATTGAGAAAGAAAGCTCTGAGACTCACATCCAACTCAAAAGGTAACAAAAGGAATTGTATTAAGAAGGGAAACTCGGTGACTCACATCCATCCTAAGAGATAACGAAAGAGATTAGAACGGAGGCCTATCCTAAAGAGATTTCAAATTTACTACATTGAGAAGGAAAGCTCTAGGACTCACATCTAACTCAAGAGGTAGCGAAGGGTGTCACATAATGAAGGAAAGCTCGGCGATTCACATCCATTCTAAAAGGTGGTGAGCTACGTTGGGAAGGAAAGCTCGAGGACTCACATCCAACCCAAGAGGTAGCAAAAGGGAATATGACAGAGGCCTATCCCGAGGGAACTTCAAATTTGCTACATTGAGAAGGAAAGATGTGAGACTCACATCCAACTCAAAAGGTAGTGAAGGGTGTCACATTAGAAAGGAAAGCTCGGGGACTCACATGAATCCTAAAGGGTGACCGAAGGGAATCAAAATTTTGGTATTGACCCCAGAGTAAGAATTAGAAGCCTTACTCCATTTAAGGGGGTCTTACACCGTTCTTAGGAATTTAAATACATTGGGAAGGAAAGCTAAGGGATTCACATCCAAACCAAGAGACAGCGAAGGGAATCATAATTTTGGTACTAACTCCAGAAAGATGAGAATTGGAAGCCTTAATCAATTTAAAGGGGTCTTACACCGATCTTGAAAGGATGAGAATATAATGCCTTACTTCATTTAAGGGGGTCTTACACTTATCTCAAGAGATGGGAATCAGAATTTAGGTATTGATTCCAAGATGGGAATTAGAATTTAGGTACCAACCCTGGAATGAGAATCAAAAGCCTTACTCCATTTTAGGGGGTCTCACATCGATCTCAAAAGGATAAGAATAGAATGCCTCACTCCATTTAAAGGGGTTTCACACCTATCTCAAGAGAAGGGAATCAGAATTTATGTACTTATCCTGAGAGCATTGTGAGTTTGGAGAATTTGTGGAAAGAGTGCGAAAAATTTGTGGAATATTGTGCAGACTGTGAAACTTGTAAGAAGAATATGAAGACTTGTGAAATTTGTGCAAAAAATGTGGAATTTGTGTCGTTAAGAGTTTAGAGTTTCGAGGAAAATTGTTTACCATTTTATCATTACTATCATTATCAAGATTATCAATTTTAGTTTAATTTTTATTTTCTTTTATTTTTGAATTTTACTTTTCATTCATTATTAGATTCTTTTTTGTATTGTTCTTCGTTCGTTATAATCTAGTACCAACATGTGGTAATGCAGCATTTCATTAATCGCACATAAGAGACAAGTTAACAACAAATGATGAAATCTAAAAAAACTTTGTTAAACAGCTTCAACCATGTAAACAATATGTTGAATAGAATTGTGAAAGCTGTAGTATAATATATCATATACTCTCTGGTCTGATGTAGTGTAAAAAGTAAGACATGTATGTCTCTTGGGGTAAGCTTGTGATTAAGCTAATCTTCTAAGTCACACTTCAAAACAAAGGTCCTTTTGTGTATACTTAGAGGTACAACTATCTCATAGCTCATACGGTTATTGTTCTTCCAATTCTGGATCTCGTTGGAATCCATATGATATTTTACTAATGTCCATTCTTCATAATGTAACTGAGATTCTGCGACGTGACACTCCAGGAAATGCAATGTTTTGCAAGGTCTGCTCCATTTCCTTTTATAATTAGTACTAAACCAGCCGGTAATGAAATTACAACTGAACCTCTAAACTCTTGGGGTTAACAATATCTATCTCTTTTTCAAATAGGATGTTTCTCTTGCTCATGAACAAAACTGTACAGAATGGTCTGAAAAAATTATGGTGATCAACGTGGGGACATATGCAATCCCCTTCTTCATTGATGTTGCTGATGCAGCTGTTTGGGATGTGATACTCCAAAATAATATGTAGTTTTAAGTATATATTTTAAGCTTAATTTTGGTGATATTGCATTTTAAAAAAAGGGAATTTTCATTTTCTTGTTGCAGATAGATCAATTTTAGGTATTTGGAGAAAAAATAACAAAAAGGACAAAATTTGGAGCAAAAATAGTGAGTTTTGGGATCATGGCGCAAGATGCGCCAGATTGGTACAAGATGCGCCAAAACCAGAACAGCGCGGTCTTCAGCAAATTGGCGCAAGATGCGCCAAGGATGGCTTTTTGCGGAGTAAGGCGGTTTGAGACGAATTTTGCCAAATTTTTAAAGGGACACTTGTTCTAAACACCCCTTGGAGTGATTCAATGCATCTAGACACTTTGGAATGTTCTTTTATGAAGGGATATGTCTCTTAGATCAATGGACATGTCTTTTGAATTCAAAAAAGTTGACTTTTGAATAGAATTTTAGAGGGAATTTTGAATTTTTTTTTGGAGAGAGGCAGTCTTTTATAAAAGAGAGGGAAGTCTAAGGCTAAAAGGAGGTTTTGAGTGGAATGTAAAGGGGGGCAAGAAAGAAGAGATAGAGAGATAAAGAGATAAGTCAAGATCATGAAGTTTTTCTTTAAGGATTGTAAGAGAAGAGGGAAGGTGAGAGATTTCTTCTTCATTACACTTCTAAGAGAGAATTCAGAGTGCTTGTAAAGAGAGAAAGACTTGAAGAGAACTTCTAAGGATTTGCATGCAAAGGATTGTGAGATAAATTTTGTCTTTTATTTCTTTTATTCTATAAACTTATTTTTATATATGAAATCTGTGTTTTATTGTATCATTCTCATGAATCCTGAGTAGACTTCTTTGTCCTTCTCCATACTTTGAGATATTGTTTTGTGAAGAACTGATTTTGTTTTATATGGTTTTAAATATCAATAATTTGTGATGATTTGAACTCTGATCTTCATTTACTTTTTGATCTGGACAATCAAAATGCTAAAATGTGTTGAGAAACATATGTTTTGAAAGTGCCATGATTTCTAAAACATGGGGAGAATCACATTTGATTTTATGGGAGAGTATTTCATCCATGGGGTTGAGTGCAAATAAATAGAAAAATAAACTTTGTTCGAAGCAGAATTGGAGATTTTACGGTGACATATTAAAATCCCCAATTTGGCCAAGTTGATTGTTAGCCCTTAGGTGAAGAAGTAGTGGGAGCTTTGGAGTGGAAGCTGATATCCTTCCAGTCTAACCACGGAACTAGGGACCAAACTCTCGATTATTTAATGTTCTTTATGCACTCGGAAGAGGGTAAAAAATATGATTGTTTCTATTTAGCACAAATATATATATATATATATATATATATATATATATATATATATATATATATATATATATATA
>JXCR01144389.1:205586-216319 GCA_002079205.1 Phalaenopsis hybrid cultivar
ATATATATATATATATATTTATTTATATATATTCAAATGATTTTAATTTCTTTACAATCCATATACTCATTGTAAAGGAGAATGATGCTTTCTTAAATTTGAACTTTCCGTCACAAAAACTTAGTTTAATTTTTGTAAAATTTACTTTTGAAAGTTTAGCATTTAGCTTAGTTAACTTTTTCTTTCAACTGCATTTTAATTAGCATTCACTTTGTTACTTAATATTTGAATTTCACACTTTACTTTTTGTAGTTTTAAAAAATATACTTTACATTATAATCTTAAGAATTTACTTATAGGCATTTCCAAATTCCCTGTGGGATTGATATCTAGAACTCCATTGGTGCCCTTTATTACTCGAGCGATACGTATACTTGTGCTATTTTTAAAGGGGATTTGGCAGTTTAAAAATTTTTAAAAGAGAAAACTATTTTCACTGAAGTTATTTTTGTTGGGATTGATTTGCATGTTTATTATTGTATCTGTCGTGTGTATTTTGTAATATTGAAAAATATTTGTAAAATTAACACACTAAATTCACTCGCATCAGGATGCAATCCGTTGGCGGTATAATCATTCTTACTATCCTCTTAATCATACGCTTTATCGCGGATGGCAGAGGATCCACCTCGTCATATCTTAGAATGCCCGAAAGGGGTTCCCTTGCCTGTCCTTGACAAAGTTGTAATAACATCTACATTGGATGGTGATCCTGCTCTTTCCACGAAATAGTTCTAAATATGTCTTCGTCATCAATAAGCCAGCTCGGCCTTTGTCCCTTAAATCAAAAGCATAATCTAGAGTCTTTCTTTCATCACTTTTTGAGAATACTCCAGTGTGTAGTACCAATCCTTCCATAATATTGATGAGTTTTCCTTGGATTTCTTCATAATACTCAAACTCTTGCTTTCGAACCCTACTCATTCTTTCTAAATTTGTTGCTGGAATCCTTTACGAACATTGGGGTCGCTCCTCTCTCATCCTTTAGAGGAATCCATGATGGTGGTAGCTCTGCAAATTTTGGTATGTATGGCTCGGACCTTTGGGTGATCTGCACTTTTGAGCCTCATGCTGGCGGCTGCGTATTTTTCAAGCCAAACTGCTAAGAATCTAACTTGTCACTCTAGATCTAACCAATTCTAGGCCCATCAAAACTTATTTTCCTATTTAGTTGCACTCCCCCTTAGGTGATCACAATGGCTCTGTCTAGAATGAAATGTGGTATCCACTAGTTAGGTGAAATTATAACCTTCCCAGGTCATAATGTTTCTCAATGAATTTTAACCTTACAAGTGGTCAGTTTGCAAAGTGAATGAAGATTTTGGTGAAAATACCATCATAATTTTTAAGAGTAAAAAGAAATCTTTAAATCATTCTCATTCCACAAGATTAAGTCCCATATGCAAGAAGAAATAAATGGAACTACTCAGAATTTATGGAGATTAAACAAAAACAAAATATTTTCATTGAAGTCCAAGTCTTACAACAAAAACTTAAACAAAAATACAAGGTACCTTATGTCTTCTCCCCAAGCAAACTTCTGTAGTTTCCTCTAAGCAATCTCCAAATTTCATCAGACTAAAACACACTCACACTTACACTTTAACACAAAATTTGAAAAACCTAACTCACTATTGGAGCCCAATTGAAATGTCTCTAAATTCGGTCAAATCTTTCTAATTAAATAAAAAATATAAACTAACCAAGGTTATTTTAACACCCCTCCAAAATTTGGCCAAATTCGATGTATCTTCTAGAAAGGTAGTTACTGGCGCTATAGCGCAAGTCTGAGGCGCTATAGGCGCTATGGCGCCGAGGGGTGCCATTATAGTGCCTCACAAAAATCATCATTTTGCTCCTATTTTTCTCATTTTCTCTCAATATCCATTTCATATGTTTGAAACCAAAAAGATGTAAAATATCTTCATTTAAAGTGTAATATCAATCAAAATGTACATAAAATACTTATAAAAAATGCACTAAAAACATGTTATTTTGAGAAGGACCAACTGATATGTCGACCAAGCCAATTATTATCAGCAAGTTCTTGCATTGCTTGAACTTGATGAATATTTACAGTTGCTAGATAAGGATGGTGGCCCAACCCACTTTGTCATTTGAAAAACTCTCAGATATCTTTCTCCTAAAGTGTTGGATATTAGCCAAGGTGGATATTTATTAGATATGACTTATATACCGGATAAGAGATAGATGTTGGAGCGAAACAGAGTGAGCCAGTGAAGCGGAATGAGCGAGCGGAGTAGAGCGGAAGCATCTGTCCAATCGGGGGAGTTTCGTTATGTGCGTTGAGGGTGCGTGGGCAACGCCCTTGCCGTACGNAGTTTAATTTTTGTAAAATTTACTTTTGAAAGTTTAGCATTTAGCTTAGTTAACTTTTTCTTTCAACTGCATTTTAATTAGCATTCACTTTATTACTTAATATTCGAATTTCACACTTTACTTTTTGTAGTTTTAAAAATTGTACTTACATTATAATCTTAAGAATTTACTTATAGGCATTTCCAACTTCCCTGTGGGATTAATATCTAGAACTCCATTGGTGCCCTTTATTACTCGAGCGATACGTATACTTGCGTTATTTTTAAAGGGGATTTGGCAGTTTAAAAATTGTAAAAGAGAAAACTATTTTCACTGAAATTATTTTTGTTGGGATTAATTTGCATGTTTGTTATTGTATCTGTCGTGTGTATTTTGTAATATTGAAAAATATTTGTAAAATTAACACACTAAATCCACTCGCATCAGGATGCAATCTGCTGGCGGTATAATCATTCTTATCATCCTCTTAATCATGCGCTTTATCAAGGATGGCAGAGGATCCAACTCGTCATATCTTAGAATGCCCGAAGGGGGTTCCCTTGCCTGTCCATGACAAAGTTGTAATAGCATCTACATTGGATGGTGATCTTGCCCTTTCCGCGAAATAGTTCTAAATATGTCTTCTTCATCAAAAAGCCAGTTGGGCCTTTGTCCCTTAAATCAAAAACATAATCTAGAATCTTTCTTTCATCACTTTCTGAGAATACTCCGGTGTGTAGTACCAATCCTTCCAAAATATTGATGGGTTTTCCTCGGATTTCTTCATAATACTCAAACTCTTGCTTCCGGACCCTACTTATTATTTCTAAATTTGTTGTTGGAATCCTTTACGAACGTTGGGGTCGCTCCTCTGTCTCATCCTCTGGAGGAATCCATGACGGTGGTAGCTCTGCAAATTTTGGTATGTATGGCTCGACTTCTGGGTGATCTGTACTTTTGAGCCTCATGCTGGCGGCTGCGTATTTTTCAAGCCAAACTAATAAGAATCTAACCTGTCACTCTAGATCTAACCAATTCTAGGCCCATCAAAACTTATTTTCCGATTTAGTTACACTCCCCCTTAGGTGATCACAATAGCTCTGTCTAGAATGCAGTGTGGTATCCACTATTCAGGTGAAATTATAACCCTCCCAGGTCATTACGTTTCTCAATGAATTCTAACCTCACAAGTGGTCAGTTTACAAAGTGAATGAAGATTTTGGTGAAAATACCATCATAATTTTTAAGAGTAAGAAAATCTTTAAATCATTCTCATTCCACAAGATTAAGTCCCATATGCAAGAAGAAATAAAGGGAACTACTCAGAATTTATGGAGATTAAACAAAAACAAAACATTTGCATTGAAGTCCAAGTCTTACAACAAAAACTTAAACAAAAAGAAAAGGTACCTTATGTCTTCTCCCCAAGCAAACTTCTGTAGTTTCCTTTAAGCAATCTTCAAACTTCATCACACTAAAACACACTCACACTTAAACTTGAACACAAAATTTGAAAAACCTAACTCACTATTGTAGCCCAATTGAAGTTTTGAGGCTCCGAAAGGTCTCTAAATTCGGTCAAATCTTTTTCATTAAGTAAAAAATATAAACTAACCAAGATTTGTTTTAACACCCCTCCAAAATTTGGCCAAATTCGATGTATCTTCTAGAAAGGTAGTTACTGGCGCTATAGCGCAAGTTTGAGGTGCTATAGGCGCTATGACGCCGAGGGGTGGCCCTATATTGCCTCACAAAAATCATCATTTTGCTCCTATTTTTTCTCATTTTCTCTCAATATCCATTTCATATGTTTGAAACCAAAAATATGTAAAATATCTTCATTTAAAGTGTAATATCATTCAAAATGTACATAAAATACTTATAAAAAATGCACTAAAAACAGGTTATTTTGAGGTGGATCAACTAATATGTTGACCAAGCCAATTACTATCAACAAGTTCTTGCTTTGCTTGAACTTGATGAATATTTACAGTTGCTAGATAAGCATGGCGGCCCAACCCACTTTGTCATTTGAAAAACTCTCAGATATCTTTCTCCTAAAGTGCTGGATATTAGCCAAGGTGGATATTTATTAGATAGGACTTATATACCAGATAAAAAATAGATGCTGAAGCGAAACAGAGCGAGTCAGTGAAGCGGAACGAGCGAGCGGAGTAGAGTGGAAGCATCTGTCCAATCGGGGGAGTTTCGTTATGTGCGTTGAGGGTGCGTGGGCAACGCCCTTGCCGTACGGTATGGGGGAAATTTTGTAATTATATATTATACGCTAGGGGTATATATATATGATGTAACCCTAAGGGTGTCTTGTAGTCTTTTTTTGAATTGAAAGAAAAATTATCGCTCTACTCTTGAAGACGTAAGCATCTTTGACGAACCTCATTAAATCTATATATATATATATATATATATATANACCCTAACGGTGTCTTGTAGTCTTTTTTTGAATTGAAAGAAAAATTATCGCTGTACTCTTGAGGACATAAGCATCTTTGCCAAATCTCATTAAATCTATGTATTTTTTTTTTTTTGAATTTATATCGATTATTGCTTTTATTTATCCTAAAAATTCTCAGCATATTACATAGGTAAAGATTTTGCCAACTTCATTCAAAAAAGTGCGTGTTCCAAAAAATGAGTGTATATTTTTTTATAAAAAAGTAGGTGAATTTAATTTTATTAGGCGTAAGAAATCAATGCATCGCATTCGTCAACCTGGCGACGTCCAAAGTATTAATTTTATCCGACCAAGTATCTGTGTAGTAAATGCTATCAGTGTAGTAAATGCAGGCCTTGTCCCACCTCTGACATTTGCTCCTCGGTGAAAGAAGATTTACCAGTTATGAATTAAGCTATATCTGCCTCTCGCTCAAACTGTTGGTTGGATAGCGGGAACGGAGAAGTAGAGATGGAGGCCACAGAGAACGTTATGAAGGCGTCGACNATATCCATTCTTGCTTTTATTTATCCTAAAAATTCTCAACATATTACATAGGTAAAGATTTTTCCAACTTCATTCAAAATAGTGCGTTTTCCAAAAAATGAGTGTATATTTTTTTATAAAAAAGTAGGTGAATTTAATTTTATTAGGCGTAAGAAATCAATGCATCGCATTCGTCAACCTCGCGACGTCCAAAGTATTAATTTTCTTCGACCAAGTATCAGTGTAGTAAATGCTATCAGTGTAGTAAATGGAGGCCTTGTCCCACCTCTGACATTTGCTCTTCTCGGTGAAAGAAGATTTACCAGTTATGAATTAAGCTATATCTGCCTCTCGCTCAAGCTGTTGGTTGGATAGCGGGAACGGAGAAGTGAGATGGAGGCCACAGAGAACGTTATGAAGGCGTCGACGGAGAGGCGTCACCGTAAGGCATTCGGCTTCGCCGCCAAAGATACAACTGGCTTTCTCTCTCCATTCACTTTCTCCAGAAGGTCTCCTCTATCTTCTCTCTCTCTCTCTCTCTTTCTCACGCAAAACTAGCAGCAATTTTCCATTTTTCTTCGAAATCTATTGGGTTATAATATGTTATTTTGAAAATTTTGCCTACCGAAGAAATTTTTTGATATCTGAGATTCAATCTCAAATTTTCTACATAATTTTTTAACAGTAAATTTATCATGCTTCCTCTGATTGCTGACATCAAAACGTATCCCTAACTTTGGAAAGCCTACCGAGCGGTTCGGTATCCTATTTTANCCTCTCTCTTTCTCACGCAAAACTAGCAGCAATTTTCCATTTTTCTTCGAAACCTATTGGGTTATAATATGTTATTTTGAAAATTTTGCCTACCGAAGAAATTTTTTGATATCTGAGTTATTCAATCTCAAATTTTCTACATAATTTTTTAACAGAAAAGTTATCTTGCTCCCTCTGATTGCTGACATCAAAACGTATCCCTAACTTTGGAAAGCCTACCGAGCGGTTCGGTATCCTATTTTAATCCAAAATACCCCCAACAGTTTTTTATTTTATATATTTATTCATTTTGATAAATAATGTTTCAGCACTTTTATTTTTTAAATGTCAAAGGGTTTTTGTGTTTTAATACTCGAAATTTACTTATCTGAATTTATGGTGTTTACTGAAGGTATTGTTAACTTTTTCGTATTGTTTGCGTTTTTGTGCGAGATTCTACTTTCTTACCACAATGAAGATTTGGTCATGTATTCTGTTCTCTTCAGTTTTATAGTTTTCATCTCATTTATGCTACTTCAGATGTATTTTTTTTTTCTTTCCAGCAATTAGAGAAGTATGTTGACACCTAACAAAAAGTTTTTGATCTCATGTATTAGGGAAAATGGTGACAGTGATGTTACCATAAAGATATTGTACTGCGGCATTTGTCACACCGATCTCCACAGCATCAAAAATGACTGGAAGGATACTGTTTACCCACTTGTTCCAGGGTACCCTTTTACAACCTTTTTTATCAAACTGAATGATTATTCAACTTATCCCCATCTTGATCCATGTTCTTCCACACTAGGCTTTCTACAATTTGAAACTCCATTTAACTATCATTACTAATTATACAGATTCACAGATTTTGAACCACCAAGGATGAACTCATCATCATCAAACATCTNAGTGATGTCCAATGAATCTTCGGCAAGTTCCAGTTACTATACTGCTTTGAAGATAGTAAATGTTGTAATGTCAAACTCCCTTCATAAACTCAGTAACTACGTTGTAGCCCTTGGTTTCTAAGGCCTTAACTGATAACATATTCTTTTTAATATCCAAAACATGTTTAGCATTAGTCAGCTCTCTCTTTTTATCAATCATGCACCTTGATAAAGATCCTCCATACACTAATAGTAAGACGAGATTGATCATTGCCCATATTCTCTATACTATTATCAAGCTTCTTGTATGTATAAAATCACTCTCGATGAGGAAAAATATGATATGTAGCACCTGTGTACATACTTCAACATGAATCATCTATATAGAAACTATGAGAAAATACAAATAATGATACATTTGAATCTACCTCGTCAAATATATCTCCATAATAAAATTAGTTTTTGCCCAAGAGGAAACTCTCTTTCCCTTCTTCAACTTCAGACAATCTTTCTTTCAATGACCAGTCTCTAAACAGGAAGCAAACTGATTTTCTCAAGACTGTGTCCATGACACTTGTCTCGCTTTTGTGAAGTATTTTCGCCACCACTCATCTTTGCTAAACTTCTTCTTTCTAGATCTCTCATGTTGGAGTGTAAGTGTCAATCAACTCTATTTTTGGGGATTCAATATTTCTTTAGCGGAACTCATAATTTAACAATTTAGTAGTCACCTCAATATAATTCAAGTCCTCATTCTCATGAATGAGTGTCATCGTAAAATTTTCATTGTCATCTAAGAGCCAATTCAGTAGAAGTGTTTTGTCTTCATCTCCAACCTCATCTAGAATTAACGGATCTACCAAAATTTTTGTAAAATCATTTAAGTTCTGAGCAAAAATGACAACATGTCTCATCTAAAATTTATATTTTCGATGCTTCATATGAAGATGATTCCTCACGGTTTTTGTGAGATATTTGTTCTCCAACATTATTTATAATTTTCCAGTAGAAGTCTTCATCATCATCACCCTATATTTGATCTCCTGCGATAAACAACATTGGATCAAGCTACAAGCACTCTAGTTTATCTTAAGATAAACTTTTTTTGACATCTTTTCAGGTTATTCATTGCTATCAAAAACGTCTTTCAGATTAAAAGAGCACAATGCATCCATTACCTCGCATTGCTGCATGCTAAAATTTCATTTGTCGTGAAAACTTGGCATATCGATTATGATTGGATATGTAACCAATTGATGAATTGACGTCTTTTCCACCGTCGTATTGGNGACACTTGCTCGACATGACTCGATACTTCTCCAACACTACAAGATATTTGTCTGAATTTCTTTTAGTCCCAAACATGTTTGGAATACACCTCAACACTACATCAGATATGAGCTTAATGCAATTTTGAGAAAATGGGATATGGGAATTAGAAAATTATAAATATGTGTATAGCCTTATTTTTACCTCATAGTCAAAACCACCCCATTTCTCGTCATGTTGAAACTCTCTCTCACATCCGTCAAAATCGAGCATCGAATGTGCATCTAATATTCATCGAAGCTAAACATTAGTAATTTTCTCTTTCTAATCATAGACTTTTTAAAATTTTTGTAGATAAGTTGGATTCTATAATGAAAAATTTTAAAAATTAATTTTCATATGCATGAGATTTTATAATATAAACTAAATTTATGAAAGTTTATTATTGTATAATTTGTGTCGTGATATTTTTAGTAAAGAAAAAAAAAAATATTTTTTATATTAATAATTAAATAAATTTAAAAGCGCGTGTACGAAATGTCTTGTCCTATTTTTTATCAATTATGTCGTGTCTCCGTTATGTCATATCTGTGTCCATGATTCATAGCTGATTAAATGTTTGCGGTATCAGAAGTGAGGAATTTGATCCTTATAGGGCATACTAGAGTTAATTCTAGTTTAGAGGGTAGATTTCAAATATGTTTAAGTAGTCTAGATGTCAAATTGAGTGTGGCAATAATAACGTTAAGATAGATTAAAACAATGCAGAATAGCTATTGATGAAAAGATGAAATTTATTTTGTGTCAAACAATGCAAAAAAATAAGATTACACAACAAACAAACAATCAAACACGGTACAATTTATGCGGCTTGGCGCAAATCCACCTATGTGTCTATACGGAAGTGTTATTAAAAATTTTCTATAATTAAATATCCGCTAACTAGATTAACTATATCAATCGTCATAATTTAGAAAAGATCATGTAATTAGATCTTTTCTAATTAGTTTATGCAATATCATTCTTTCTAATATACACACTCTTATAAGCAGGAGATGATCAAAATAAGCTCTAATGCCAAAATGACAGCACCAAAATAGTTGCCTACATATCCCATCTCTTGATGGGGTCAAACCTCGCATGGTTCTTCAAAACGCTCGAATGGGTAATTAATCATGAGCTTAAATATTAATCGAACTCCTACAATAAGTGAACTTCAAGACTTGTAGTACTTTTGTGAGCATTTCCGTCGGATTCTATTTCATATTTATCTTCTTTAATAGAACATTATACTCATCAGTCAAGTCTTGAATAAAATGATTCATTACATCAATTTGCTTGGTACATACATGATGAATAAAATTTGATGATAAAGACTATCACACTCAAACCATCACAGAACATCATTAGAGACTCCTGATCAACTCTCAAGCCATTCAGTTGGTCGTGCACTCATATCGCATTCTTCATCGCCTTCATGGTTGTCATGTACTCAACCTCCAAAGTAGGCAAAGCAACATTAAATTGAAGAACCATTCTCCATCTGACTTGAACTCTTGCAAATGTGAATGAGTAGTTTGTCGTAGGCCTACATCTATTCATATCACATGCATAGTTTGAATTTGTGTAGGTTACACATAAATCAACAATAGATGATTGTCTTTCAAACACTAAGCCGACATCAACCATACCATCTAGATATCTTAAAATATTCTTCGCAATCTGTCAATGACTCGTTCCCGGATCATGCATAAACTTGCTCACAACATCAACCGCTTGTGCAATATCCGGTCTAGTATAAATTATGATATGCATAAGGTTCTCCACTGCACTAGCAAAAGAATCCGATCACGCATATTTTGTCTTCTGATTATTTTCAGGATATTAATATGAACTTAATTGAAAGTGAGATATAATTGATACATTTATCACCTTGCTTGAGCTATCTACCTCAAAACTTTATTAGCACCTTCCAACATATGTTCTTTATGATTCAAATATTTTCATCTATCTTGTTACTGAGAATCTTCATGCCAAGGATCTGTGAGTTTCACCTAACTCTTGAATCATAAAATATTTTGACACTTGCTTCTTCATTTAATCAAACCTCAGTCTAACTAAGTAGAAGCAATTAATATATAATTAATAATAAAAAACAGTAGATGACCTCATCATTGACCAATTTCTTAAAATATGCACAATGATTCTTTTGGCTTCTCATCTACTATTGTCCATGCAACACAATCGTGGTGACTGTTTCAACCCATATGAATACTTGTCTAGTTTGCGGACCAAGTTTTTTGAGGTTTCATGTCCAGACAACTACGAATTATAGATCTCTAGTAATCTTTCATGATGGAATGCATTCTTCCCATAAATCTGCTCCAAAATCAGNAACACTTGCTCGACATGACTCGATACTTCTTCAACACTACAAGATATTTGTCTGAATTTCTTTTAGTCCCGAACATGTTTGGAATACACCTCAACACTACATCAGATATGAGCTTAATGCAATTTTGAGAAAATGGGATATGGGAATTAGAAAATTATAAATATGT